>JAQFXW010001629.1:0-14493 GCA_034693945.1 Dendrobaena attemsi | reverse complement strand
TGATTAAAATAGCACGTAATTATTTACGGGTTAAAAACCAGGTCTTACCGTCATTTTTGACGGGATATACCTAGTTACATAATAATTATGGTTCCAGAGAATTCTTAAGAATTATAGCATATTAGATCAAGGTTGTTTCAAGTAGTATCGTGGCAAAAGAGAATAATGAGTTGGAGCAGTCCAGTCGAAAACCAATAGGTCAGATAAATCAAATTAGGAGTCTAGACAGTAGTAGACATAATCCAACCCAGACAATATAAGTTTAGTCCTTGAAAGTCAGAGGACTCTTATTATAGACAAGGACAGAGAAATGGCAAGAAATGAGAAATCACCTCACCTTAGGCCAAAACATTGCTCTGCTATCTGACCACTTCTTCTATGGGGTCATTGTATTAATTTTTTTACTTAGCAGTGAAGCCAGAGGCTGCTTGGTAAAAGTCACGTGCATCCAGCAACAGATTTTTTTCTCATTCCATGCAGCCTACATACTTGGGTCATTAATATGAAAATGGCTTGTGTTATAATAAAGCAATGACATCCACGCCATCTGTGTAAATGACAAGAGAGTAGAGACAGCATGCAGCCCTGCTCAGCAGACGGACAGACAGAGATACTAGCAGGCTCTGTCAGTCCCTACCCACACTTGCACACCATGTCTGAAATTTCTCTGGAGCAGAAGGGGGGGAGGTGACGAAGGTCAGAGGACAATTTCTAAATGGTAATAACAGAACACAATGAGAATGGCCGCATGTCACACATCCAGCAACTTACAGACTCCGCCACTGCTAAGGTTACAGCACACCAAATGACCAGCTGTCAGTAAAGCACATAACAATATTCTCTTCTGCATAACCTTCTCATCACTCTAGTCACGTAGCCCGATATGATATAATTAAGAGACGACAGGTGTTAATAACAAGGTGATTGTCTGGCTAAACCACAGCCTGACCTACTAAACTGCTAAGCTAGTACATCTTGTGGTCACTGAAGCCTTTAAGAGGCTATCACCTCTGCCTCTGCTGGAGTGTTTGCTTCCTCGATTTCTCAGAACTAAGTTTTGTTATTGTGCTTACGTTCTATGATGACATTATATTTCAAGCTGTCCACTGCTTTTCAAATAGCAAATCGTCCTTCCCCGTCAGTGCAAGTGACATGTGAAACTTTTAAGCTAAGGAGAATCCGGAATCTTGAGAAATGTGATGCTATAATCGGACAAAAGGCTTTCAATGATTCACAGTATCTAATGCACAAGGCATCAACCCATGGCAAATGAAGCAAAAGTCATAACCAGATAGAACAGTTCATTCAGGCAGAGAAACAGTCCATTTAAACGGAAACTGGTAAGGTAACTTTAAAAATTGAGAATGAACGTGAAGATTGCATCTAAGAAGAAGCCTGTGTCAGATCACTTTGATGCCACATTGGCTTCCTCAGAAAGGCATCTAACAAGAAGTGG
Source organism: Dendrobaena attemsi (assembly GCA_034693945.1). Lineage (NCBI taxonomy): Eukaryota > Metazoa > Annelida > Clitellata > Crassiclitellata > Lumbricidae > Dendrobaena > Dendrobaena attemsi. The sequence continues at coordinate 13,037 of JAQFXW010001629.1, read as the reverse complement.
AAACTCATGTTGCCTATACTTCGCTTGACAAGATGACATTCATTTTGTGGATTGGTCTCCTACCTAGGAAGCATCCATTCTCTTATGCCAACATGGCATATCTGCATGGAAACTGATCAACTTGCTGTTTTGTGAAAGCCATGCACATCCAAATAAAGAGGTTACTTATACCACAAAAACCCACACTTCAAATGTACATGGATATGAATACGCAGAAAGTAAATATGGAAGACATTACATATGCTTACTACTGCATGACTTATTACAACCAAAACGTCATTTTCTTAACCCATGGTACATAACACTGATCACACTTGTCTTGGATTCTTCATCATCGTCCAGTGGTACGGTAAGTTATATCATCAGGATCTATTACAATACCTGTTACTATGCTACAACTCTTCCTTGTGGCTGAACCGATCACCTGCCGTGATAACGTTAACAGCTGCATTGAGAAGAACTTGAGACTCCTAGTCACATTTGATACATGACGTAATAATTCCCAGCATTTCCGCAACGGTCGAAGAAGAGAGACAGACAAACAGATAGAGACAGAGAGACAGATAAAGACATAAGCATTCAGGAAAGCAAACGCCATAGGCCTGTGTGCTATCAACGCATGCTAAGAGTGCTGTCAGTGTCTGGCCACTGGCCTTCAACTGCCATGAAATGGGAAAAGTGAGCAGGAAAGACGGAGGAGCCTAGAAGCTCATGTCTAAACACAGGCAGCAAATTACCTTTCTCTGCTGCTGCTTCTGCTGCTGCTTAGTTTAACTAGTGCAGGAACCAGCAGAGGGGGGGGGGAAAGTTGTATCTGGTCTTCCCCTGGACCAGGAGGCCACCTCTTTCCCAGCCTAGGTTATCTTAATTAGGAGACCCAAAGAGCCCAAATGACCCATCCAAGCACCCAACAAGATAGCCAACCCACATTAGTCTAGGTCTTATCTGCCATGTCTGTCTGTCTGTCTGCCTATCTGTCTGTCTCGTCTCTTCCAGTTCTGCCTTGCTGAAGGCTGACTGATTTTTGGTCTTTCTCAACTTCGGCTTGTACCTCCTTTGACCCATTTACAGTAAGAAAGCCACATGCTTAGACCACATAATATTATGATGCCTTTAATTTATTATGCTCGTTTATCAACAGCAGTTCTCGGTTGTAAGATCAAATGGCGGAGGCACGAACGAGAATCTAATGACTGTCCCTTGGACTTTACAACGTTTGAGAAGTCCAAACAACCAACTGAATTAAAACCTCAGTTATTACATTTATTGTCAACACAATAAATCGCGAGGCTAACTGCACGGACCTGGAAAATTCATTGCAGACATTTAAGCTATGTTGTGTTTTCAACTGTCGAAATACTCTCATTCTACAAGTGTGATCTACACCCACTAAAGGCGATGACTGGTGATTGCCAGGGAAGCAGAAATACAATTGACCCCAAGACAAGAAACAAGATTGCTTCCAGTGACAGTGGAAACATTTCTAGGCCAAAGTTGATTCTTCTCTTCGATCACAAATATTTTATACAAAATTCGATAAAAGTCCAAGCAACAAATTGATATCCACAACACTATTAGCCAACACCATGAATCTCAAATGGCGACTGGATCTATTGAGATCTTGAGCTTCATAATAACAGCGTATCTACAGTTTCCTGAGGATAGTAAATTTTGTTGGGTATGCAAGAGGTTGTCAAACCCGGAAGAAACAAAGGACTCAGAGTCTTAGAGATGCAGAGCCTATTAGACCCAAATGAATACTTCATTCCTGTGCACAATGCCTATAGTGCCTACATGTTCATGATTTCTTTTTGCTGTTCGATTAGAAAAAAAACTATCATAAGAAGTAATCCCCTTGAAGAAGTGCTATAATATGAAATTTCGAATGAGTGAATGAATGTGCTAAAAGCATAAAATGATATTGCATACATTGTTATGAGAGCACCTGAAGTTGTTGTCTAGAAAACTGACTGCTGTCAATCTAATCCAAAGGCGAACAAGAAATCCCTGTAAGGGTTGGAAAAGAGCCTTTGAATAGCTATCCACAACAAAGGCTGGTTAGCCAATGCAAATCAATTACAGAGCAAACCAAAGCATTGCATAACCATTACGAGGACTTGTTGCAGAGTAAGACAGGCAGCCAGAAGCCAAGATAGGATTGAGCCTGTTAAATGTTAGTGCTGTAGAGTGATTAGATTACAAGTTCTATGGAATGGAAAAAATGGAAACAACAATCTGACATGTTCTGTCTGTCGAGCATTAGCAGTAGCAGCACCAGCAGCAATACTCTGCACTCATGGGATTATAAAGCAGTTCAATTGTATGAACCATTCATTCATCGATCCATCAACCACCAGCCACTGACTGCACCCATCAGTAACTGATCGCCTAGATATAGGAAAAACAGCTCTTAAGGCAGGTTTACCATGATAATCACTCTTGTGGTATCATAGATCTTGTCTACATCTGCCTCTGGTAAGTCACCTGCCATGTGACAGTGAAGGCTTTACAATGTAAGGCATCAGAATTCCTACAAAGCATCCCTCCTCTGTATCCATTTACTGAGAAGCATGACTTAAAGAACTGGTTTCAATAAAACTAATGATTTCGGTTTCTTCATACATACTATATCATCAGTCCCGGATTTCAATGTGGAGTAGGCCCCTATTACTGTTTCCACTCGGTATCTCAAAACCTGTCTTTATTAACAGGGCTCAAATAACAGAGTGCACTTACAATAAGGTCGTACTGGGAGAGGCCTCAGAGGCGCTTTAGAAATCTGTAAATACAGTACAGTACAAAAAACCCAGTCAATCTATTTAAGTGTTTCACTTATTTCAGCCACCAACTACGAATCTGACTGAACAGAATTAGTTATGAAGATGAATCTAAAGTTTAGGTCACCAAACATGAAAAAAATGGATGAATTCTTAGTGTGAGGCAGAATTTATTGCCAACATGTTTGAAAACTGTGTTAGTGACTCAGCACAAACAAAATTTCTTAAGCGAAACACTGAAGTAGTGAAGTATGATTGACAGAACATTATTGTACTTCATACTAAATAAGAGATAACAAATGAAAGAGCAATCAATGACGACTGCCAGAGAATTAATTAGCCACAGCAGCCAACACTTGAAGAAAGATATGACAAAAATGGCAAGGAAACAAGTGACTGATGTAACAGACATATACAAGACATTGAGATACACGAAGAAAAAATGGCTTTAAACGAAATCTTGAATGATTATCGACTCTCTTGGAATATAATACTCTACAGAAGATGAAGATCAACACCTAATACAACATGGCAACTTGTATGTCTGGGCAGAAAAATGCAGCCTGGAGGTTGGCTAAGTCTGGTCCACCCACCAGGGCTGATAACCTCTATTACAACTGCAGGTGGCTGAGTGGTGGTCAGGGAGATCCACACCTGCTTTCATAACTTAGATAACAAGGCTGGTTGGAATTTAAAGGAATAATAAAGAATTCTAACGACCATGCAGAGTGCGTAAAACAGCCTTCATCTGTTGCTGTTAATCGATTTTCTTAGCGGCCTTAGTTAAAAAGGGTGAATTGATAGCCTCTCACTGACCACTAGATGCCTGAGAACGACAGATTAAAAGCAATGAGGCTTCAGCACAACACAATACTGCTACTACTGACAATAATAGGTCAGGAGTAGGCCTACAACAGAAGAGAGTATGTATGTATGTATGTATGTGTGTATGTGTGTATTTCTATACCACCTCTTACAATCCACTACTATTCAGAGGCAGTCCCGATTACAGCCCGAAGGTGTGTCGGAGTTTTACATGTGCAAGCGCTTGAGCAATTGTGAGTGAAGGACTTGCCAAAGGTCCATACACGGTGGGTGGGATTCGAACCTGCAATCCTTTGGTTGCAAGGCGGCAACCTTCACCACTACACTACCACGCCCCACGTGGTATATATAACCACAAACGACAGGTCATTTTAGCCAAGTTCATTGCTCAGAGCAACAGAGAATTCGGTCAGAGACTTTGAGCAGAGTAGTAAATTACTGTCCAATACATCTCGCCACAGGTGAGGATTTGCAACAACAATGTCTCCTGCAGATGAGGATGTTAATTGGACAATCTTTTAGCTGGACTTAAACCTATAGTTGAGTAAGGCAGAAGGTTCGCGTGCATTTGCACTAGTCTTGCAGAATTCAGGCTGAAATGGATTTCCTTCCATTATACAGAAGGTGTGAGAGGCATTGTAGCCATCAATCACATATACATGGATTGGCAATCGGCAGCATTCTGACAGCACAGCTCTGTTGGTGCAAACACTTGTCTGGAGAATTGTAAATCTGGGATGTATTGTAATGTCACTACTAGTGTGGAGGGCTAGAAGTGGCTAGGCCATGTCACATGTGCCCAAACAATATGGTGCACATAAATCTTTTAGTGTATGCAGAATTCAGTGCATCCCCGACAATTCAAACTTCAAAATCGGCAATCACTATGGAAACTTTTATGAGGATTTTAAAACACCTTTCTATAAGTATTTTAGAAGTATCCTTTATTTCATTTTTTGCTGAGCTTTATTAATGAACCATTCATAAGTAGGAGAATAAATCTATTGTAGTTTTATTCATGTAGTTCCAAAATCCAAATCCAATATCTATATGATTGTTGAGTAAAAGTCATCGCATGTAATTATGATTAAAGAACAGCTCATGACTAGCCACCATTTCTACCACTAGACATTTAGGAGAGGACCTACGACCGACCCGACGAGTAGCAGGACATTATCACACTTGGCTGCAGTAAGTTGTATTATAGAGCTGGAATATTATGCTTTCCCTGTTTTTACCTATTAGGTAGGCTGTAGCTTATAAAGAAAATTATCTAGTTGAACCTTGTATCATACTTTTGCATTTTGACACTGTCTTGGCAGGTAAATAAATAATTGAGCGTTAGTAGGCCCTATGCATAGAAGCATTAGTTCCAACAGCAAGTCTTAAGCAGGGCTGTTTACATGGGCGGAGTTTATCAGGGGTGATGACTAAAAGAAGGTCATCAACTTTTTTGGCGGATGCGATGAAATCATTTTCGGAAGTTGGGACTAAAAAAGTCATCATTTTTTCTCACAACTTAATTACCGGTATAGACCCCGAGCGGAACCCAAACTCCGCCCATCACTATACCTCGCGGAATTTAAGACACACGAAGAGCCAGTAGAAAATAATGAACATTAATTTTACATTATTATTTGCTTTGGTGTAAATGATATCCGATCTCTCTGACGTGACTTTTGAGCTCCATCTGGCGAATCGAATAGAGAATTGTCTACGTTATTGCCGCATACATCGAGTGAATATGACGAAATTACAAAAGTCTAAAAAGGAGTTCATGTTAAGTTGAATTAAGTTTATCAAACAGTCTACCAAAGGTCCAAAGTTGCTTGGAGAACTTGCAGACTTTCAACTGAAATCGTAGACCTACAAATCGCAGGCACTGTAGTCTCCAAGTAATAACTATAGTTATTAGCTCGCACGTTTATCCAATTTTATCAGCAAAACAATCTTCTTCGTCGGTAGCGTAATTATATTAGACTAATTAAAGTAAAAAATTTCGCTGTGCACCAAAATAACATTGGCGCTTCAATTTCTCTTTGTGTAACTCGTATAGCAACACTAACGGAACGCTGTATGAATTCGGTCACTTGATGTTTATTATTTTGATCTGCTGTTGATGCTGAGGTAAGTTGATTGAGCATTAATTATTTAATTGTTTTAATTGATATGATTGATTCGTACAACCAGGATAGGAGTCTTACCTCTGTCTAGTTTTAGGTGTTTTAGTGAAAATCACATGTAAATAGGTGTTTAACTTTCCCACAGCAACTTTTTCTTGGACACAGTCCTGATAACGTAACGTCTTGTACAAGTTATTTTTATCATGTAAGCTTTCCTTCAACATTCAGTTCAATGCAACACAACTGAAAGTCCGGCAACAGGAAGCATTAGGAGCCATAGTCAGATTGAAAGAGGTATGTTTTCGCGAAAGCACTGGTTTAGTTGGGCAGTTGAAAGCACGAGGGTCAGAGAGGTGGTTCACCATTGTATGTCAAGTTGAAGTACGTAGTAGTATGATATTCACTTTCATGTATCGTAGGCATATTCAAATATGGGAGTGACCTCCAAAGTTAAATACATGCTTCACGTAAAAACGGCCTGGTAAGTTCGTTCCTATTAGGTTCTGGTAAAGTCACTTGCTCAAACCCTAAATATTCTATTTAAAGCTTAATACTCCATGTTTCACAGCATGTACTACCAAAACTGTATGACAGACAGGGTATGTATAATTGTTACAAGGTCCCACTTCAAATGCACTAAGGCTTGCTTGGACTAAACTTTATGATAAAGTATGCTATTTTGCGAAAACACGATACAGTTATATCTGTAAGCAACAGCTTGTCTTCCACCACATTTGAACAGACAACAGCAAATACAGCAAACTATCTTCAATAAACTATCTTCAACGAACACAAGCAATGTTGTTGATCTCAGAGTCAGAGGACAATGAAACAAGGACTTGTTGACGCAACAAGAAGTTCTTAGTAACTAAGTACAGCTGGAAACTTGCTTTCTCAATGATAAATGTGCACAAGACCTCACAGTTTGTCTCATTTATTGCAGAACACCGAAGGGCAACTGTTGCAATGGCATCAGGTGCAAATCACACCGAATCGGCTATTTCTGATGGTGGTAATAGAAATGCCATACAGACGATGGACATGAATACAGCAGCAGCTGATGTCAAGTTCACTGCGCTGATCGCAGATGATTTGTGTAGTATGTCTTCATATGGTGAGGATTTTGATTGTTCGGATGAGGAGCTGGAACCGAAACAAACGGAACAAGAGAAGGAAGATGGTGACACATTTATTATATCTTTGACAAAAGATGAGGGTTATCAACTTGAATTTAACTAATTAATTAAATAAAGTATAAAATTAAATTTGTCTCTAACAGTGATAAGAAATATGATGAAAAGTAATTATGTTGCGAATGTGAAAATTATAAAAAAATAATACCCTATTCCAAATGGTATGGCATGTGGAATCATCAATCTACATAATTCTCATCGTAACAATGTAACTATGTACTGGTACTAACGCTCTGTAAATAGCTCCGATTAGTAGAAATTTATTCGTTATTTTCGCATTTTGCAGATTTGATAGGTTATAGTTTTATTCTCTGCGGGCGCTTATGAAATTGACATTAGTCAATTTATTCGCTTATGTCAGGGAAGGCGAACCTATGGCACGCATGCCCAATCTGGCACGCCAGCCGATTTTGACTGGCACGCCACATTAGCTTTTATAGTCATGTTTTAATTTTAAGTTCCATTCGAGCTAGTTGTAAAGTTCAGAAAAACTGCTGCAGTCTGCTGTTTAACCTTGACCTTAGTGTCTCTAGCAGTGAAAAGAAATATGATGAAAAGTAATTATGTCGCGAATGTGAAAATGATAAAAAATAATACCCTATTCCAAATGGTATGGCATATGGAATCATCAATCTACATAATTCTCGTCATAACAGTGTAACTATGTAACGATGTCTGGCACTAACGCTCTATAAGTAGCTCCGATTAGTATCATTTTATTCGTTTCTTTTGCATTTTGCAGATTTTACAGGTTACAGTTTATTCACTACGGGCGCTTATGAAATGAACATTAGTCAATTTATTCGCTTATGTAATGCTAAAATTTGGCTGAGTAGACCACCTCTCTGCCTTATATAATGTGAGACATGAGCAATTCTTTAAAAATTTGTCCAATCTTCTATCAATTTATACGCTATGACATTAATCGTTAGGTGGCACCTCTGAGTAGAGAGCTATCCAATTTACATTTTCATTTGCATTAAAATAGCCCATAATTTTTTACGGGTTACTGCTAGTAATAATATAGATGTTTTCATTATTATGAAAACATCTAACTAAAACCTGAGCAACATTAGATACTGAAGGAGATTAAAATTATTTCATGGACATCTGAATTCCTTCTTTTATGTAGTGTTGTTTTAATAATGTCCCAATTTTAGTTTTCGTTTTGATTGTTTGGTCTCAATTTTAGTTTTTATTGTTTCTGAATATTAGTTTTAATTTTCGTTTTAATTTTGAGGATGAATTTTCGGTTTAGTTTTAGTTTTAGTAAGTCAATTTTCGTTTTAGCTTTAGTAAGTCAATTTTCGTTTAAATTTTAGTATTAGTGAGATAATTTCATTTGTATCTTTAGCAACTTAATTGAGCACCACAACTTATAAGCAAATAGCTATAGCAGTCACTGTTCAATGTTTAAAGTTAAAGTCCACCAGCTTATCGTTGACGTTGAGAGGAAATACTAGAGTATTATAATAATTGCAAATTGTGCATCAAAATCACTTTTTTCTCCAGAGTTTTAGAGAGTTTGTACAGCCCTTGCCTGTTTCCAGTCCTACTAGTCTTCTGTTTCCTTTTCTGTCAAAGCCTACAGCCATTGCTCACAATTCCTTCCTATCTTGTGGCTCTGGTCCTCGGTCCACTCCTCTTCATCCTATATAGTATACCACACTTCAAAGACACCTCTTTAATCCTTATCTATTGACCACCATAATCTATTTTGACGACACCCAACTCTTTATCTCCTTCTTCCCAGGCTGCTTTTCCACCTCCATTGCACAATTGCTCGATGTAGTTAACCAAACCTCCAGATGGATGCCATCCAACCTCCTCTCATTAAATCACTCAAAAAAGGAATCCATCATCCTTGGCCCTCCCGACCAAATCAAGAAAATACATGATCCTTCGATACATCTGTCTACTGACTAACCCATCATCGTCTTTCACCTTTTCTCAGTCCGCAATCTTGACGGTATTTCTTGACCCAAATTTTTTCTTCTCCAACCACATCTCCAACCTCTCGCGCACCTGCACTTCATGCACATTGGTGAACTTGATCGCATCGGAAATGCTTGCGCCGTTCTTCTATTGTCTCTTTGATTAATTCGTGAGTCAATCCTTCAAGGTAGAATAAAGCAAGTACGAAAAAATTACATTGAGAAAATTATTTATCACAATTATAGAAAATAGTTTTGATAAACCAATTATCGTTTTCGTTTTTGTCTGATCAATTTTTGTTTCATTTTAGTTATGATTGCTGCATTTTTCGTTTTAGTTTTCGTTGAGAGCCTAATTTCGTTTGTTTTAGTTTTTGTCGTATGAAATTGTTTGATTTTCGTTAATTGCAGTTTTCGTCAACGAAAACAACACTACTTTTATGTTCTTAAGTTGGTTAAGATTCAAGATAGCCCCAACTAGGCTAAGTATATGATTTTGTTGTACTTAATTGGTTTGAGCTTAGTTACCAAGATTCTTTCTTGTGACTTGTCCTGGTGGACTTATGTTTGTTAACCTGTCACTGACTTAAGTTGTTGAATCTGGGTTTCAGTTACTGGAAGCATCAGGGCCTCAAGTGACAATCACATCTCTCAGCCAAGATCTGTGCATCATTCTGCTACACTGCCTAATATTTCGTTGGCTCTGCACATAAAGGATGATCACTTTGCACCTCCTGAGGTAGGCACTAGGCCCAATCTGTGCAGGCAATTTCCAAGTCTGACGGTAAACAACGGTGAAATGTTACTACTTATCAGCCATGTATTCATGAGAAATGCATAGACCCTTATTACAACACTAAAGGTTTTTGCCCGTCAGAATATGTTGGGCAGTGTTATTGTCTTCCTTTCTCCTCCTCGCTGTTAAATGGTGGAAATTAGATTTAGAGATGTTTTAGGGTATTTATTATAGGACTGTTTATGTAATAAAAGTTGAATTTGGAAAATGTTGGAATGTGGTTTAGGGTTGTTTTGATGCTACAACGGTGACTGAACTGGAGTCTGCAGTTGAGAATTACAAGGCCTTAGCCAAACTGGCCACTCCTCATACCGACCAAGCAAAAGACCTCATCAGGAAACTTGTTCAACTGAGGCTGAAGCTACTTGAAGTCAAGGTGTTTATTAATTATCAGTTTCAAGGCATTTTTGGCTTTAAAGTTACAAGCAAGTAAAGAACGTAGAATACCTTTGAGAAATTGTGCTTAGAGATGTTGTGCAAATTATTAACACATTGACTGTGAGGGACATAATAATGCATCCAAAATTCGGTTTACCTGGATGCGAGGGACATATGTACGATGTAAGTACGTATTTATATAGCATACATCATGCACACTTAAGAAAACACATGCATACTTGTCTAGAGAATTTCTATTTTTCTAGGAGGAACCAGTGATGAGTTATCGAAACATGAAACATGTGATGGGCCACCAACTTGTTGAGAAACCATGGGGCAGTGCCCAAGGCTACTGCGAAAGGTGCAATGGTCTTATCATGGGAATTGTTCAGTCATGGCTCAGGTGTGAAGGTAGGGTTCTTGCCAAGTCTAAAATTCTATAATATCTGAAGATTACATGAATTGGCTTAGTTAAGTTTTGTTTCATTTTCTATACTTCAAAGCAAGAAAGTATTTTTAGTATCGGTTTAGCATCAGTTTCTGCAGACCAACGAACTCAGTGACCTTTGACCTAAAAAGACCAAAGTTGAGCATCTTGATGTAGGTAACCGGAATAGAATTACTTTGGAATTTACTTAAGTTTAGTGGCCACCAACTTGTGGAGAAGAGTTATCACAACTCATAAGGATCTGTAATTCTTTATATGTGATAATATCTATAGATTCTATAATCTGATTCTGAAAGTTTGTCCTTTCTTATATTTGTATATTTTTAGGTGTGTCATCAGATCTTGTGGACAAGACTGTGTCGCTGGCAGTGCCTTTGAATTGCTCTGCTGAGAGAGTTGCTTTTATAAATCCTCAAATAGAATAGAATTAACATGGCAGTGATATAGGGCGAGATTCGTCATATTACAATAATGGTACCACAGAACCTTCTAGATTAGATGAACAATTTGACATAATTATTCTTGACTTTTGGCTGATTTTCTTGATTGATGTCATCTGTAGAATGTGGCTTTTGCTGTCATCGGCGATGTCTCAATTTCATCACAAGAACATGTGCCAGCCAAAAGGTTAGCCTTAATTTGGTCACCTTCTAATATAAGGAAGCAACAGGATTCAGTAGCAAGTGTACCTACTCACTTCTTTCTATGTGTAGGAATCAAGATTCAATCATGAGCTATACTGCTGGATAAGACATCAGCATACCTCATCATAATCATGGCATCAAATTAGAACAGCTTCATTTTAATTAATTTAGTTTTGACCATTGTAGGTTGCAGCAGATCCAACACTCAGTCTTACCATTTGCCCAGAGAAAGGACTCCACGCACAGAACTACCGATGTATGGAATGTCGAACAGCTATAGGATTCCGTAAGTCACTGTCTGTTTGCCTTAGTTTACTACATTTATATACTAGCAATATTATTATTCGGTAATGTAATGTCAATACGACGATAATATCATGATCCATCAGTAGCGTACTTTCCTGTTCAGATTCCTGTGTTATTGTTACGTATAGATGTGAAATTTGAATTGTTAAGTTTGCATTGCAAGAGTAATTGTCAACCAATCAACCACTGTATCGTCTCTTGCCGGCAGAAGCTGCCTTTGTATTAAAAGTGATTCACTAATGAAGTAGTGAGAGATAAGAAATATATATAATATTATATATCATTATATATGTATTTTAATTTGTTATTCAAACTTCTCGAAGACTAAGAGTTATTAAAATGAAAAAAGTGCATGTCATGTTTTTAGGATTTATGAGAAATTTGAGAAATTCTATGTATACACTGGGTTATACTTCTGCTGGGTTTTTTCTATATGCTGCAATGCTTTCTATGTTATGTGTTAATGTAAGTTAAGCTGTTTTGAATGAATGTTACTTATATCTAAAGTCTAGCATTTAACAGTAATCACAGAGCTTTGTATTCTAATGTCGTCATTTGAATCCATCATAAGTATGAAAATCTCTTTAAACAGTTTATGTGTTTTATTATCTTGTGAACTTTATCTCTGTTTCTTACACAGAACCAGGAATGCTCGAGCCACGTCTTTGTGACTACACAGGAACATTTTTCTGTGATCATTGTCATTGGAATGACACAATGGCCATTCCAGCTAGAATTCTTGGCAATTGGGACTTTCAGCCAAGAAAGGTAGGCATCAGAACTCACAACAACGGAAGTGAGCCAGCAGAATGAATAATTGTTTTATATCAATTCAATTCAATTTTCAATTCAAATTCATTTATTGAGCATCAATCAGCATCTTGCCATCAACGTTAAATCTTGACAATCAAGAAAACCCATAGAATTAATTAACCAAACAGTGAGTCAAGAGATAAGATAAGTTCAGAGATAACAGAGATGGATGAGCCTCAATGGGCTTACCCAGAAAGGCACGGATCCCGCTAATGCCTGGGTAACCCTTGTTATATGTAAAATGTAGCTCTAGATAAGATGAGAACTGACAGTAAGATGAGAAATGATGTCATTAGTAATTAGTGAAGTAGAATAACATTTAATCTGTGTAAATAGATGACAATTGAAATTTGGGATTTAGGATTAATAGAAGAGAAACATAAACAGAAAAAGACAAAAACCAAACAAGATAAGAGAAGTGCTGTAACCAAATGCAAGCAGTTATCAATACAAATCTAGTCCAATAATAAGTAAAAATCATATTTATAATAAGCATAATTATAGTTCACCAGATAATAACAATAACATGCAGAACCTTTTGGTAACAATCATTAAGTAAAAAATACTCCAGACGACAATGTCAGTGATCAGTGATTGTAAATTAAGATATAATAGACATAAGTCAATAGAGATAATTCTTCACCAAATCATAGCTCACCAGATGTTAATCTTTTTTAAATAGAGCCTTAAACATGCCAATCGATGGCAAAACAGTAAGTTCATGTGGTAATTTATTCCACAATGTAGGTCCTAAACATTTAATAGAAAACTGTTTAATCTTTAGATGGGCCGCCTCACTA
>JAQFXW010001628.1:0-14498 GCA_034693945.1 Dendrobaena attemsi | reverse complement strand
CAGCCCGGAGGTGTGTCGGAGTTTACACGCTGAAGCGCAACGAGCAATTGTGAGTGAAGAACTTGCTCAAGGTCCTTGCGCGGCGGGTGATAATGATGAATAGGGCCATCTATTCTAAACTACCTAGACCTACGTATTCCTAATGGATCTTATACCAAACCTTATTTAATTAATTTTATGCTTCCTGCAAGAACAAGTAGTAAGTGTGCTAAGCAAATGAGCGTGTTATGTTTGGGCTAAACAACTCCGTAATTAGGCTTACAAGGCCCAACCATGGGCCCAACAGAAATCTCCAGTTAAAAATGAGTTAGGTAATATTTATAATTGTTTCCAGACGCCGTATATAGTTGCTGCAAATCCGCAAATTGACTGGATAGAACATCTGGAAGAGGAAAACAAAGAGCTTCTGCAGAATAATATGTTTTGTAAAAGTGTAGGGAGACTGGCGTGTGTGAGGGAGGGATGCATCTGCATATCTGTGCTACGTAATGATGTTGGTTACAACATGGTATTATCTGCCACCACGTAAACACGACATCTGCATTGGAGGTCTTGATCGCTGCCTCTCTTGCTAGAAACCGAAGTCGGCCACGCTTAGAGGGTTAGCGGAGTATTCACGGTAGTTGCCGACATCTGCGATCCTCGCCTTATCCGTATCGCTCTGCTGTAGGATGAAGTTGGAATCGAACTGTCTGGCTCCCTGCGGCAGAGGCTGCTGTATCGGAGGCGGAAGTCGGTGCGAGTACAGATCTTCAATCGGAGCCTGGCCATAGGGGGTTTGACCCACGCCATTCGTGTTCCCTCCAACATTGCTACTGATCTGGTTGGCATACGTTTGGTCGATAATGGCGTTGCTGCGAGGGAGCCGCTTCTGGTAGATGGGATCCTGGTCACCATAGGGTACGATCACGACCGGGTCCTTCACGGTGGCCGGTGGATCCATGTTCTGGAGTCCGTAGCCCCAGTTGGTCTTCTTGACGACCGGCTCTAGCTGGCTTACTTTTATGGTCGTCTGCTTTATAATTGGAGCGACGACTGCGGGTGCTGTAGCTGGAGAATCTAGGACTGGAACGAGGTATGGATTGAAGGCAATGGCCTGTGTCGCACCTGGGTCGCCGAACTGGCCACCGACCATACGGCTAGGAGGGTTCCAGCCATTCACAACGACATCCTGATCGACGAAGATGGCGTCCTGGTCCTGGCCGTAAACGACCATCGGCGCCACTGATGGTGACGGTGGCGCCACGCATGGCTGTTCCGGAATGTAGGGGGTGCGCAGCTGACCACCGGAGAATGTCTCGACGGTAGAGCAGTTCTCCCCCTGGATCTGGAACGTCCGGATCAGACCTGGGCTGGGCGTGTAGAAGAATCCCCCAAGCGGCGGTCTCTCGTAGAACTCGTCAGGGGTGCCGTCCGAGTACCGACAACTGTTGGCAGAAGGGTCCAAGGCGTCGATGCACTGTGCTGCGGTGGAGACGAGGGCCCTCTTGGCCGGCCGGTCGCAGGCCCATCCCCGCTTGTTGCTGAAGGCATGCATCGTTGCCTGGACCATGAGCAGGGCGGCGTCCTTCGACTGGCAGATGAACGCATAGCAGTCGGTCAACGGCAGACCGTTGCTGCGACCCATGACGCACGTGAAGATAGCTGGATAGGGCGACCCGGCAGCCTTCGGGTCGTCGACGGGAGCAAAGTGCAGCTCGCCCTTCTCCATGTTGTGGCAGCCCAGTTGGACATTCTCGAGGACGGCCTTGACGGCGGCACAAGACTGGAGGGTCTGGATGGGAAGCCAGAGGTCGTTGTCAAGGGGATTGACGGGGGCCATCAGCAGACCGCTCGTGTAGATCGTAAGAACGGCGTCTGTGTCTGTGTCCCTCGACTGACGGTCGTCCTTCGTGTACAGCTCGCAGAGGGGCTTCTGGATTGCCTCAAGGCTCTCTAGGGTGGCCCTTGGGGCAGCACGACCTATGTAGAGCACCCGAAAATTGGCCAACGGTACATGTGGCTGGTCCATGTCGATGTTGGTTACGCCCAGTCCTTTATCGCTCGAGTACATTTCGATCAATTCGTTATATGCACGTCTTTCTCACCTGCTCAATTACTTCCTTGACCTGAGAAGTCCTTCCAAGCTATCCCAGTCTTCGAATAGTACCACATGTATCTGGACCGTCCGTCCTCCACTCTAAGAACCTTCAGAACTTCACGAACAGTAGGTCGACGGTCATGATCTGTTGGATTGACCTACGAATGCCTTTCCTCTTACGTCGAACTGCCACGTCGCACTCCTCGTATCCGTTCGCAATGTCTCCCACACCGGACGGTCACCCGTTCAATGCAAATTGCACTTTCCCAAAGTGCTACAACTTGCACACTCCCAAAGTGCTACAACTTGCACACTCCCAAAGTGCTACAACTTGCCACACTGCGCAGTTCCGTCCTTTTCTTTATTCCGTATCTCATATACAAACGCAAAACGACATCGTCGTCGAGCTGCACGCACGCATAGACCTATAGGGCCTACGGTGTATATGCTTGTGATTACTCCCAAGCCCTAACCAAACGGCCTGTATGTAAATGTATGCAAGACGTTGTGCACACACAATCCACCCAAGCGTGTTTTCCGAGGGCGTGTACATACACGGACAATGCACGCTTCTCTTCGGCATGCCTCGGTCCGTTTCGCTCGACTGATTTCACGCCAGTGTTTCGAGTCTGCATGGCCTTCACGTTTATGGTGCTTGCTAGTTGCTACTCGATCAATCTTCGGAGGGTGTAGGACTATAGGCCTCATACAATATTAGCCTATACAGCAACACTGCATCAAGGTATACAATTGGGTCTATGTCGAAGCATTATTATGATCTGGTCAGGCAACATGGGATGAAGGCGTTGTAAAGGAAACTTTAACCGTGACCCAACAATTCTCCTAATAATGCAGCCCAAAATGAAACTATAGGCCTAACTTACACCGTTGCCAAAGGCCTATAGTAGGTTAGTTTCCTACTTCCGCGCATTGTCTTAATCTTCAAAGGTGAAACTAATTAGCCTAGAGGACGACAGCCCTGACATAATTATTTATATCCGGCATTTACAAATGACCCGCAGCTACAGTTACGGAAGCCTACTACTGCGAGACACGACAATATAAGACTTAATAATAGAGGTCGTGTTCAACAGGACACGCTCGACATACCGGGCCTACAGCTGGCAGCTGTGTGCGAATGAGGGTTCCGCTGGACTTCACATATCCGCGTATACTAGGCTTACATGGCAAAGACGTGAACCCCAGATCTTGATGCGAACCTGCATATTCTATCTTGCAATGCTCACGGTCAACAGCTGTGGCCTACTGCCGAGTATAGGCGCCTATACTCGGTATCGGTAACAATAAAATACTTCAAACAAGTTATTGTTCAAGAGAAAATGGTGTACAAGGGCCACAGGTTTATAAATATTGCAGTTCCTGTGCAAATCTGGGCAAACAATTTGGAAGAGGAAAGCAACACTGAACCAGCTTTTTTTTTATTTTTAAAGGTTTGTTTGGAGAAAAGAAAAGTCAAAACTACACAAAAATTAACGCAATCTGAGATCAGAAAAAAGCTGGCAAGTGGCTACAAAAGGCAATAGCACCTTCCTCCCTCTCTCCATTGGAATTATTAACTCGTGTTACTCACACCCTCTGGCCATTTAAATCTAAGGTGCAGCCATGACTAAACCACCACTCACAGCATAGTCAGGTAAAAAAAAAATCTTCAGAAACCTTAATCGAAGCTACAGTACATGTATTCGGACACTCGATCAGTCACAGACCCACAGCCCAAAACTCCAAATGAAAATGATAGTCACTGAAATATCACTGTGACACTTTTTTAACATGTCAGTAGGCTATATACTGCCATTCCCCCACCGTTGCAGAACTTCTATAGAGGAGTCTATAGAGGAGTCCAGCGGACATTGCTCAACCCTAGCCGATTCCTTAGCTCCAGGTAGACCTCCATAAAGCATTATGTCACCTCTTTGAAAACACCAATAAAATCTGTAGGACCTAAAAAAGACTGTTCAAGACTTCGTCTTTTGCAGGTTACTCCTGTGCTCTCATTAGAAACTTGACTGCCAGTGGTACTTTTAGATTCACCCATAAAATTGCCGAGTTTCCAAGAATGTTGTACTTACTTAATAACACAATCAACATGGATCACCATGCAGGGACTCGCTAAGTCCAAGGTGGCTTAACATCCCTGTGCCTACTCTAGTCCAATCAACGAAGACAAGCTGCTCTATGAATGTCAATCTTGAACTGTCTGTCTAGGTTTTCCATACAACAATTTCATAAGTAGTAACGTGGAAAAGTGCCCCAAGTTCTTTGAATCGAACCCACAGTAACCCAGGTATTGTTGACCAATAGTCCTGAAGTACTCGTGAAACAGACGAAAAATGCAAGCATGACCAGAACCCTCAAAACAAACATTCAACATGAAAAAAAAAAAAACCTGACATTTGACTAAATGTTGTATCAAATGTAAATCATCAAAAAGATGATAATTAAATATTAAAAATATCAGAAACCGTATAATTCAAAGCTTGTTACAATGATAATACTCGTGAAGGAAAATTAACGTCTGGAAACTTTTTGCAAAAGTCCCTCAATTCAACAGTGAACATCAATCAATTAGTGCCAGTCACCATAACCAAGTAGACATTATTTTGGCTTAATATATTAATCAACTAGCAAAGTCAATGCAATTAGAAACATTTATCGAACTCAAAACTAGAATTCTAAAGTCAAATTCTTTAAATTGAAAATACCAGCCAAAATGGGCTAATGTAACCTGATAACTGCATCCAAGCAAAGGAAGAGGAACAAAATTAAAAAGGTGCTATATAACTGATACACTGAAAGCTTTTTATAATAAGAACTGTCTTTATATTAAGAATAAAACTTTGCCTTATGATGACGTCGATGAGCTTATAATCTAGAACTGAATTTAACTGAGGATCGAATCCAAGTCCATGTCATATAGAAATGTATGGACTCTACCTATGTTTTGAATGAAAATATGATTTAGTCAGAACTCAGAAGCGGTTTACAGACAGAGTAACAATGAATTTACAATTACACCTTGAAATGAACAACTGTATATGAACTGATTTCATCGTTAGTAAACATTCCAGTAACAAGAGAGCAATTAATATATAAATATCAAATTTAAGAATTAGTACTTCAACGGAGATTCCAATCTTAGAAAAGGCATGTGAATATACTGTAGTATAAAATAAATATGACCTTGCTTTAATTGGCCATTACATTGATTGTGCTCAACCAACTTGTGTTCCTTGCTTCAGAATATTTAGCTCTCAGATATGTGGAGGTCTTGGTGGCTTGTCAGAGGCTCTGGAACTCACTTCCCGCTACTTCTTTGCTCCATCATTATATTAAAGCCTAAACTACTTTCAATTTGGTTGAACACCGAAGCCAGACATCCAATTGTCTTAACCTATTGGATTTAAACTGGAATTCTTCAATGGATAATCGTTTTGAATGTTGTTCCATCAGTTGATGGAACAACAACAACAACATCACCGGACTACCAGTACCATGGAAGTCATTCAATCAGAATACATTGTATCACCATCAAAGATGAGCCTTGAATTTTAACTCAGTGTAACAATATGCACTCAAGCAATCTCTCATACATGAAATGTGAGCAATGTTATTACTTAGAATCCTCTTAAAATCAAATACAAAGAAATATAAATAGAGAAAAAAAATGAACCAAAGTCTTAAATCAGAATGTGGGTCAATGCATTAGATTGTTGTAACAGCCATACTATTTAACTGGTGTTCAGTGTACAAAATTGCTTACATTTACATCTTTATAAAGCCAGAGTAGATGGCACATCAAATCAATCCATTGGTCATGTAAACTGTTAGACAGCAGGCAGCCCATGGTGGATATGCAGTTTAAAAGAGTTGAAAATGAAATGAAACCGATCGAGCAGAATGCACAGACACAGAAAAATAGTTCCAAAACTCATGTTCAGCAACTGAACAAGCTTCTTTGAATATGACTAGAAAAAGATAAACAGACAATCTTGCCAGGATAAAGAGGCCCCTGGTGACAAACTATTTGCAGTGATTCAGCTACTTTCAACAGAACTAACTAACCACCTCAGAGTGATTGCAGCATGTACAAGATGTACAAGAGTCTCTTTGCAGGATGGAAAACATGCAGATGTAATGTAATGCAAATCCTCAAAAATTTGTAAGTGCCACACAAAAGCCACATCAGGGAGACCAGCTTATTCACCAGTGCTATACCAAATCAAATCCGCAATAGGCAATTAAACTCTTGGTTCGCTCTGCTGCCAGGTTGAAATCCGGGGAGGTCAAGCCGAAGAAACTTGTAAAGTATGTATGCAGACATAGATGCATGTGCAGTGTGCACACAGGCCAGTGGATCACGTGATTTCTACTGAGGCAAAATATAAATCTTTCATCATGGTTTTTACATGTTGTGAATCCTTACTGCGCATGGGCAGCACCGGATGTTGATAAACCGCACGCCGTTTCGCCTATACCTAATGTTAGATTCACAGCATGTACTCTTGTTTCTTACTCAGTCATTGGACACCTCAATACTGGAAGCTCCATCTAGTGATATATAAGAGGTCGTTTTGTGCACACTGGTATGTCTGTATCAAGACACACACAATATGCAGAGCTCGTCAAGGATCTCACCACAGTTCTGTGCATATCTATCAAAGCTAGTGCAATTTACCATAAGTGTAACAGTAAGCCCGCTGTCGCAGCACCACCTATGCAGGGCAACACTCCCCAATAGTCCCCATCAATATCAAACAAATATATACAAGCCAAAATCACTCTACACATCAAAATTCTCACAAAATGAGTAATAAGTTACAAGCAAATGACTAGCAAAATACATGAAACTCAATAATTAACATCATTAACCATAATCAAACAATTACTAAACAGGTTTGCAGGATAGACTAGTCGGTATGAGCTAATAATGACTACGATCTCACGCAATAATAAATAATGAAATGATGACCCTGTTTAGTTTATCATTACATTGAACCTATCATTTCAATGTAACACTAATTTAAACAGGTTCAGAGTAATTACATGCAAATATCAACACTTTGAATGATAATCAGTGATTTCGAATAAATTATAAGAGTTATCAATATTTATACATCAGTACAGGTCAGAGTATCATGGCTGAAAGCAGCATACTACATGAAAAATGTTTCAAATAAAATTTGATATATATATATCTATACTGCTAAGGGCTTAGTGAACAGCAAATGAACTGGTTTGTATTTTGACAAATAATTCTAAGAATCCTACATTTGAAACAATCTGTTTGAATCCACAGTACAAGGTATTTTTTTAACTTTAAGAAAAATTCCACTCAAAATATCTGATATTTGAAATTATAAATACTTCCTTGACAAGTTTAACATAATTATTTTGAATATATATTCTGAAATTGATTCCTATCAATTCATTTTATTACAATTCAGGCAATTGCCTTAAACAATCAGCATTTTGCAGTGCTCTCAACAATGACCACTCACTTCTCCAATCATTTCACACAAAACTCTCCACAACAGCAATCCAATCAACTTAAAAATACAAAATTTTTACAATAAATTACAAATCACAAGTTCACTAAACAGTCACACAGGTCACTGCAAAGCATTCAGTGGCAACCAATAAAGAAATTGCTGGCTACCATGAATTGCAATATTTATAAAAATTACACAAGAGCTATATACATTAGCAGCATTTTCAACAAATGAAAGAATATTTTGATTTGAAAATGCACATCGACATAGTATCAAAATTCGATCATGATGCTTGTGTATAAAAGTGCAAATATTGTGAGTAAAAATTGGTTAATAATCATCATAACATCCAAAAATCCATAGTACCTAAGGAAAACTTAAGAGTATCAACAATATTTAATACAATATCTTCTGACAGACATTATTTTCTCCGTGGTCTTTCACAGCAGTCAGTTGCAAACATTAATACAATGCCATTTCAAGAAAGTGTGATTTGTAAGTCGTCATCATTCCATGCAGCATCACATCATAAACACAAATCAATTCTGTCTTAAACTCACTAAAGGCATCACCATCATCATCTGTCTATAATTCATTTACACTCCAATCAAACTGCACCACAAACATGCTGCAGATATTTACATACTATAATTCTTACCACTCATCGCATTTACATAATCTTAACTCCTCGTCTTTACACATTGTATCACCTACATAATTTTTCCACCATGCCATTTATGTGCTCTACATATATTATAGCAACATAATGTACTGCTTCAGCATAAACACAATCCAGAAATTGTTCCCAGCCATAACACCTATGAGTTACATACATCCTTGAATTTGTAATGTTAACACATGTCATGTATTTACATTATGTTTATTGACCATTGTTAATGTTGTTATTTTGAATCTGTTATTTATACATCACAATATCTTTTCTTAATTCCTTCAATGAACACCATATTCCTCTTCAAAACATGTAAACAATTCTTAAACCATGCACACTTTGCACAGTGCACACACTATGTTTGTATTTGTCACACATTTTGTCCGTCTTGAAGTCGTGCTATATAAATGTATGATGGCATGCACAATGATAACTACATTCAACACACAAATATAAAGCAACAATTGAAAAATATGCCTTATTGGCAGTCACAGCTAGCAACGTAAACACTTTCATATCAAATCTGTGTATGCAAAGTCAGCACTGAGTCGGCACAGTGAAGGCTGCTTAACACAAACGCTAGCACTCATTATAAGCACAATAACACATGAACACTAATATTATTTGTAAAGTACATTCAATATATGTAGCTTAAAGTGATTTTTGAAAACTTGCTTGAAACAATAAGGGAGAATGCTGTGACAAAATTTTCAACATGACAAATTCATGCACTGCATTCATATGAACTTCAAATAATAAATTCTTTTGTAATAAAATTCTAAACAAGCTGTCCCTGACTAGATTCCCTGCCAGAAAACTAGAGCTCTTTGGTACCTAACATAATCAGATCTGCAAGGTGTCCATGGCTTGTCAGCTTGTTGATGTCAACATTTCAACCACACCTTGAAAATGAGTTAGTGTGGAATGCTGCATGAAACTCAATGGCAGTAAATGTTTCATGTTACCTGATCTTTAGCTGCAAAAAGTATGCACAAAAACAAGCAACAGGCAATAAGGTTATTAGAGTATAGCTTAATGCAGCCTCGTATTAAAATCCTCAGTTCAATATTTCTGAAAATGACTCTACACACTCATTCAGACTAGAATGCAACAAGGCTAAAAGCTAATACACTTGTAAGGAATTTTCATTCAAAGTATGTCTACATTGCGTTCATATTCATAGTCATCAAAGTAACCATAAATATCGTCATCATATTCAAAGCCGTCATATTCGTAGGCATCTTCCTTGCTGCTGTTGTCTCCGGACCGACCTGTTCCACTCTCTTCTGTGTCTGTATCATACAGCTGCTTTGTCTTCCGGTGAATCAATTTCGTGAACGAATTATCAAAACGTTCACAGCATGGCAGAGCACTGGAAAATGATGAAACGAGGTAACCTGAAGTGACCAATGAAATTCCGTCGACTGGCGGTGGGACTTGCAGGAGGCCAGCTGTCTGTCCTGAACAGAGACAAGACAAGGATGTGATGAACGGGGCGACGTTTGAAAACTTGTAAGCAGCTCCTTCCAGGAACGTGTAGAGCTCATAACTGTGGTACGGCATTTCCAGAGGAATGCGATCTGCAAGAAAGGATGGAACAGTACGGCCGTGGACAATCCACGCGGACTTTGATTCGTCTAGCAATAGTGACATCTTCCCTGGGGTATGAACCACTACCCGGCTATCCTCAATCCCCAGGACATGTGGGTCGGCAAAATCATTGTAGCCAATACCAGGCGGGGGCGGAAGGTTCGGTCGTACGAAAGTGCGGTTCTTGACATCAAAGATTGCAAAAGACACCTCCTTGTTGACGCTATACTCCTCATGCCCAAAACGGTGCCTGCACCAGACAAAAAGATGACGATCATCTCGAACCGCAACCCGTGCAAGGCTAACAAAACGTGTGCCCTGTAACGGATAGCAAGTGTACGTCATGCTCCCTGGGTCGCAGACGAATACCTGGCCAGAGCCTTCAAAGTTACCAATGATGCAAAGACAACCCACGCAATGAGCCATCGCTGGTGGCACTGAACGGTTGTCTGTCAGCGTCGTTTGACAGCAGCCATTCGTACTGACACGATTCTGAAAAGTCAGGAGCATGAGCTCACCAAGCTCAATGTCGAAAGCCATGATGTTAATTCGTAGCATGTCTGTAGGATATGGAAGGTTGTAGCTGAGAAACATAAAGAGCATTGCATCGTGGAGTATCATGCTACAGATATTCAATCGTGGTGGAATCATCTGCAGCACTAGGTCACTGTGAACTGGCAAAACATACCACTGTCGACGAGAAATGTTATACACAAAGAATCTAAAGTATTTTACAGCCGTGTTGCAATTCAAGGCGATTAGTACCTGCTCCGAGACATCGTCAAGAAAGTCATCATCATAAAAATCTAAATCAAAGTCATTGTGTGCAACAGTGGTTGCACCAACGTAACTTGAATTCCCAGATGACTTCATCTGGCTTGGGATTTCCGGATTAAGTTGCAGTGACGTTGGCATGGACTGAAACTGACAAAGCAGGCGACTGCAATCTTCTGTTGTCACATCATCCACGACACATGACATAAGACGACAAAGCGACGTCTGACGGTTTGCTATGTCATGTTGTATCCAGCGAAGAAGTCCACGGATGAGATTCTCCTCACTTGTGAACTGTATCATATCACGGTCTTTCAGCAGACGAGTGAAAATTGCTTCTGGAAGGTCGAGTATCTCTTCACTGTGAATGAAGTAATCGTGAAATCGTGCACTCACCATCATTCGCGATACATCAGCCACCTCCTTCAGATTGTGATGCTCCGCAAGGATGCTGATCCAGAGGCAGTTGGACAGATTTAGATTACCGTGTACAAGGAAAAACTGTTTACAGTACTCTTTCACATCTTCGAACAGCAGAAAGTCCGCAATTCGAAGGATATCCTCGGAGTTGTCGACGTTTATTTCGATGTCACCAGAGTACATAAAATCGAGGACTTGCCTGAACGAATCCTCGTTGTCCAGCTGGAGCGATTTACTGAGATCGATTTCTCCACTTCGCTGTTCTTTCATGCAAGCTGTGAACATCGTCCTGAAGTAGGGACTGGCAGCGGCCAACACGGCCTTGTGTGCGTAGTAACACTGGCTGTTAACTCGTAGCATCACATCGCAGAATTCGCCCGTCTTCCTCTTTTTTATTAGGCATCTGACGAGCGAATTATAGACGTCCCTGTGAAATCCGACCCTCTCGCGAACCTGAACGGCCATCGTCATTGTGAATATTCTAAACGAACACAATGATTCAGTGCCTAGAAGAACGGTTCGTTGGATCTCTCGGAGTAATCAATTCCTGGCATTCCAATCAGTTCTCACACGACGTAAGTAAGTATGCGACCTAATAAGTAAGTAAGAGGAATCTCAGCATTTACGTTAATAATAATAGTAATAGCAAAGATAGTAGAGTCGTACGACTCTACTATCTTTGGTAATAGCACAGTATATCATATATACTGTGGTAATAGCGACAACTTCTATAGCAGAGGTGCATAACCTTTTTGGTCAAGGGCCAGATTGCATTTAAGAAAGACAATCGAGGGCCGCAAATGTAAAGTAATGTATTTTGTATAATAATATGTATAGTCCTATTAGTGGCAATGGCTATCCCAATACTTAACCAAGTGCATTTTAAATAGGCCCAGCTAGGCCTACTTTACAAAAGCACGTAGTAACTTGAAAAATGAAGACAACATTCAATAGCCTACATAAGAAGCAGTTTAGCATCATTTTCTATTTTTTCATCTGGATGAAATCACAGTCTATATAATTACATAATTATAATTATATAGTAATTATTTTTACTGTGATGAAATTCAGCTATTGCACTTTTAAACATGGAGTTGATTCTGTTAAGTCAAATTATTACTGAAAGCGGTTGATAGCACAAATACGTGGATCAAATTAAATTTTAAAACCATTTCCTTATTTCAAATATTTTATAAGGAAATTTATAAAGTTCGAGTTTCTAAAATGGGTATAAGCCAATTCATGCTTCCCGGTCGCATATTACGAAAGTACACATGATAATTGGAAGTTGGGCCTCTAGCAGCCAATAAATCGTCGCCATTTCTTCAATAACCTCGATGCCTAATTAATGTTTACTATGAATATGAGCGCTGATTCAAGGTTGGCAAATAAACAGTTTCCCCGCTTCGAATTTTAGTTTAGATTTTTCTCGTATATTCAGCTTCCAGTTTATATAATAATAATTTCCTACTGTTTATCCCGCTTCGAGATGAAATTTAATTTTCATCCTAGGCCTGGCAAACTCTCGCTTCAACATTATTAATATTATTATTAATTGAACCAGATGTCCGTAATATCTTTGGTAATACTGGAAACGTCGGTCGGCGTCGTCCAAAATACAGAAACCTAGGCTTATAACCACAGTATTATAATCACACAGTACATCGATAATAGGCCGCTGTAACAAGAACACTGAAAAAGCGTCCGCCATTTTGAAATCTAGTCAAATCTATATTTAGACCATGATGGATGAGAGGATAATTAATTGCAGTTGCAGCAAACCTCATTTTGTTGCAGCTCACATAGGCCTACTCGACGAAAAAAAATGAATTTAGATACAGTGTATGCGACGCTATGAAGTTAACTGGTAAGCAACTTTGTAACATTTTATAACCTAGTGTGAATGCAATTTACGATTTCATACCGCGAGCGATAATAGGGGCCGCTAGATCTCAACTTGCCTCAATGTATCGCTTAATAATTTTAATGTTTCATTAATATACTGAAAATGACACAATTCAAGTCACAATAAACTGGTTCTACTCCTGAATCGCCAGCATCGTCGTCATCCACCACATTTCCGTGCCTCCCTGGAGTGGGACTTGACACCAAAGTGGGCGAACATTAAGAAACGGGGGCGGATTCTTTCTACCGAGAGTTGTGAATAGGAAAGACTAAATATGAGTAGAGTCTCCACCTAGTCAATAAGCACATGTCAAATTATAGAAGACACAAACCCTAACACCGACCCTAACGATGGGTACCCTGACTGTAACCGACTCTCACGATGTCTAACATCCAATATCTTGTGTAACATCTTGACTCCGCGATCTGGACTTGGCGAACGGGAGCATACGACTCATGGGAGAAACTTCCCCCGTTTCTAAATGTACGTCACAAAGTAGACTAAAGAACCCAGCTATTGCAGGCTGGATTCCATTTAGTGCTGCTAAACTTTAGGCTGTTTCTGATGTGGCGCTCATGAATTCAGAGATTTACATTACCTTCTGTTTACTTATATTATTGTTTAGAGATTGACAA
Organism: Dendrobaena attemsi; assembly: GCA_034693945.1. Classification (NCBI taxonomy): domain Eukaryota; kingdom Metazoa; phylum Annelida; class Clitellata; order Crassiclitellata; family Lumbricidae; genus Dendrobaena; species Dendrobaena attemsi. The sequence continues at coordinate 913 of JAQFXW010001628.1, read as the reverse complement.
TGAAATTGGTACACCAATGCTGCCACAGACCACATGAACCACGAGGAACCGCAGTCAGTACCTCGCAGATGTACAGCGAACTCTGGCAATACCACCCACCGACCATATGAACCACGAGGAGCCAGTCAGTACATGGCAGATGTACAGCGAACTCTGGCAATACCACCCACCGACCATATGAACCACGAGGAGCCAGTCAGCACCTCGCAGATGTACAGCGAACTCCGGCAATACCACCCACCGACCATATGAACCACGAGGAGCCAGTCAGTACCATCCACATGTCCATCGAGAACTGGCAGTACCACCAACGTACCACGTGAATATGTAGTCAGTACCACCCAGTGACCACTCTGAACTGGCAATAATTGTAACCAGTGGGTTACATAGTTAGAGTAATGCTTTTGAATTATCGGAGGCATGTCTTCTTTACGTGTAGGCCTTCACAGTAATGTTAGATCAAGTTTTGGTTTTGAAAACATAACCTTTTTGAATACTTAACTGTTTCATGTTTTCTTTCTGATTTGCTCACTCTAACACAGGGGTGGGCAATCTACTGCCCGCGCATGCGGCCCGCCGAAACGTTTAATGCGGCTCGTGAGACTTTCTTCTACTAAGCTGCTTTTAATGCAGCCCGTGAGACCTTCTTCTACTAAGCTGCTACTTCAATATCAAATTTTAATACTAGTATCAATTAATGATTAATCAACTAATAAATTATTAATTACTTTTCATAATATTAACTAATAAATAAGAAATAATAATAATAGTATCACAGCATGTTTTCAAAATTACACTATAATGCTCAAAATTAGAATGAACTTTCGAACGCACCTAGCCCGACTTCTTCCCAAGTCACGTTCCTGAAAATTTAGTATACCGTTGTTGACAAAATTTAATGTAACCTCTGCTG
>JAQFXW010001627.1:0-14498 GCA_034693945.1 Dendrobaena attemsi | reverse complement strand
GGTACGAGCGATGGTCGGTCTAGTTGTCCGGAAAGCAACTGGCCATCGGCCTGCAGCAGGCTCATTGGCCTTTAAGCTATAATCTATACAATGTTTATAAAGACAATTATAATTTAAACTATTAAAACTGCCCGTAATTTACTACGGGTTGCAGCTGGTATCTAATATAAGTTGTTATTATTGTCATTGTTGTTATTATTAAGCTATAATCTATTATATTACGCTATAATCTTATATTAGGTTACTTATATTTGATACTAGCTGTAACCCGTAAGAAATTACGGGCTGTTTTAATAATTTGCAATATTTTATTATATATATTCTCTACATTAATAAATCAATCACGTTGTAATCAATAATATATTAAGCTATAATCTATAATATATTTATCTAAATTTTGCGAACAGCGTAGTATAATTACGTCCATGTAATCAAAGGTTTCTCTCCCTATACCAAGCTGTCGCACTTGCGCCCAGTGGAAAGCAAGGGGTGAAGGGGGGCATTTTGTAATGTGCAATTCTCAGAAATGGGGGGGGGGGTTAGACTGGTAAAAGGGGATGGAAGATTGTTGTGGGGGAAAGCGGAATTTCATCAGCTCTTGAGCCCTGCTGATGGAGCGGGGGAGGAGGAAATAGGAGCCCTCTGTAATCAAGTATGTATTATTTATTTATTCGCATATTTCTATACCGTCCTTTCAAGTCTCCGACTACTCAGAAGCGGTCCCGACTACGGCCCAGAGGTGTGTAGGAGTTTACACGCCGATGCCACAGAGCAATTGTGAGTGATGGACTTGCTCAAGGTCACTGCGCAGCGGCTTGTGTCTGAATCAAACCCGCAACTCTTCGGACGCAAAGCGAAGACAATCTCACTCTGTAGTCGGGATCGCCCCTGAGTAGTAGGAGGCTTGAAGGGGCCGTATTGAAATGCATAAACAAATATACTCGTCTTAAGCGAGTTATTTATAAGGAGACGTTCACAAGTGTCATGATGAAGACGTAACGATTGTGTGTGATCACAAAACAGCTGATTACGCCTGTGTAATTTTTCCAACGCAAACGGCCTCTGTTGTCATAATCTGTCGTTAAACCCTCAAAACCACTAGTAAACGAGGCGTGGCAGTAACATTAGTGGATCCCGAAGCACAAACTATAATTCAACTCGTTGTTAAAAACCGGGTTTCAGTTGCCCTTGCAGAAGATACCCATTGGACATCTGGGATTGACCAATGGCATTTCAGATCTAAAGCAGGTAACTTCAATCTAAGAGCCAGCGACCCCCCCCCCCCCACCTCCGACCACACAAAACAACTTTCCCCTTCGCATTGTATTGGGATTGGAGGGTGGCTCTTGAATTGAAATCACCCACTTTAGACCTGAAATTCCACGGGTCACAACCCAGTCCCCACGTAAGCATTGACCAGATGTCCGTTGGCCAGAAGGTCTAGCCAATGGGGTATCTTCTGCAAGGGCAACTGAAACCCGGCCTTTAACAACGAGTTGACTTTTATAGCACGGTCTTTAAGCGCGAGATAAGGATGCGAAATCATTTTCGGTTTACATATTTGAAGACACTTGGCGTTTTGTGTGTTCAGTAAGTCGCGTAAGAATTCGTCGGATGTTTACGAGAAGGACGAGAAATTGACGGAGAAGGAGAATCAATTGATGGAGAAGGACGCAGAGGTTTGTATCAGGCATTCTTCTTTCACTCTGTAGTTCGTATTTTCTCGTGAGATTATAAACACCTTTTAATTCGTCTTCAAATTATACAAATACACTGTGAACGCAAAAAATCCGAATCCAAATATTTCCTACTGCGCTAATATTTTTATTTATTTATTCACACATTCCTAAACCGACCCTTCAAGTCTCCTACTGCTCAGAAGCGGTCCCGACTGCAGCCCTGAGGTGTGTCGGAGTTTACACGCCGAAGCGCCACGATCAATTGTGGGTGAAGAACTTGCTCAAGGTCCTTACGCGGCGGGTGGGATTCGAACCCGCAACCCTTCGGTTGCAAGTCGACCTTCACCACTACACTACCGTGCTAATAAGTCAGACCTTATTTCCGTAGACCACAAATCTGGCAAGTGATGCTAGAACAGTCTACAAGACAAAATTGCAATGTCGGAGAGCCGAGCCAGGGTGTGGCAGTGTATAGTGGTGAAGGTCGCCGCCTCACAACCGAAGGGTTGCAGGGTCGAATGCCTCCCGCCGCGGATGGACCTTGAGCAAGTCCTTCATTCAGAATTGTTTGAGGGTTTTCGGCGTGTTGACTCCGATACACCTCGGGGCTTTAGTCGGGACCGCCTCTGAGTTGCAGGCGATTTGAGGGGGCGGTATAGAAATGTGTGAATAAATAAAATGCTTGTTAACGCTCTGTAGCCCGTATTTTATCTTTCGAATATCAACACCTTTTAAAAGTTATCCTCTTTCTGTAAATAAGAATTCGTCTTCAATTTATACAAATAAATACCACGCAATGTTGCTTGAGATTACGAGCAGCATTTAATAATTGATTGAGCGCCTCTGGTTAGTCCTCCTGAAGGGGCGCTACATAAATGATCAAAATGAATGAATGATTTTCAAAGCTATTTGATTTATGTGTAAACTATTTATTTCATTTTTTGTATAAATAAGAAATACGTCTAAAACTGTACAATTGGACTTCGCCTCTCATGAGACTATGAAAACCTTTTAAAAGCGATTTCCTTTTTAAAAATATTGTGGGAAAGTTGGAGCTTCTTGGCTGAAGATTCGCGTGTTCAAATCCACCTCGAGTCGCGGCGGGGTAGGGAATTGCACGTTGACTGTTTCACGGAAGACCAACGACAAGAACTTCTACGTCGGAATCGAGAAGAAATGGACTTCCAGAATGTACCCAAACGAAGATTGCCAACCACGAGAAGTATAAAGTCACATAGGACCAGAAATGCACGAATTGTAGATTCGTTCTTGTGCAAACGAAACGGCAATCCCCTTCGGCTACGGACTACCGTCCCTTTACAGACGCGTGTCGGCCTAATCCCACACGTGCCTACCTCTGGAAACTATCCCGTCGCGATCACCGAAGCGTATCGGATCAGTTTGACTAGCGCTTAGCCCCCAATGCTGGATAGGTCGTAACAATTTCCATAAGTTGAAATTGTACTTGTAGCTTTCCAATACTAATATTCCAGGTGTTTATTGAGGGCGTTTGATTTCTACACCTTTTAAATGTTGGCAACGTATATTACATATACATAGAACTGGATCGCTTGCTTTGTCTGTATTATGTGTTTTCTATACGACGTCTTATAGTCCCCTACTGTTCAGAGGCGGTCCCGACTACAGCCCGAAGGTGTGTCGCAGTTTCACACGCCGAAGCGCTTGAGCAATTGTGAGCGAAGGACTCGCTAAAGGTCCCTACGCGGTGGGTGGGAATCGAACCTACAGCGCTTCGGTTGCAAGGCGGCGACTTCTACTACGCTACCACGCTCACACAACAGCAGTGCCAGTCAAAATTCTGAACTAAGGAAGAGTGAGACAATAATTACATTAATAGTTTTTGTTGTAGCATATTGCGTTGGTCAAAACATCACTTAATCAGAAGGCGTTAGATTAAGTAATTGCTTCTACATTTGAAATATTTATTTTAACTAACACTGCTCGGCAGTGCCATGATTTAATTGATTGATTGATTGATTTAATAATTAATTGATTAATTGATTGATTTAATAATTGATTAGCAAATAGGGCGTGTGTATAGCAATGTGATAGTCGATGTCTTGCGTCCGAAGGGTCGCGGGTTCGATTCAGACCCGAGCCACCACCGCGTATGGACCTTGAGCAAGTCCTTTACCCACAGTTGCTCGTGGCGCTTCGGCGTGAAAACTCCGACACTCCCTTAGGCTGTAGTCGGGACCGCCTCTGAGTAGTAGCGGACTTGAAAAGGCGGTATAGAAATGCGTAAATAATAAAAGTAAATAATAATAACGATCTATCTATTCCTTGTTTTCACCACCAGCTGCGTAAGATGCAGGAGCTGATCAGTCGGATGCAGGCCGAGATGCAACGATCATCCACCGCTGCCTCGTCCTCCTCTCACCCAGCCACCGCGAAGACCTCCTCAACCAGGACCCAGAGAGCAGGGTCCAACGACACCCGACCATCAACCGCCGGACCCGCAGCACCCAACGGCCGAACCGTTAACGGGACGGGGGCTGTGAGACCAGGCAGCTACCAGACCCACCAGGTCTAGTGAACGATGGGTCGAATCGAGTTACCCCATGCGATAAGGAAGAGAGAGGGTGACGTATACCCTTTTAACAAGCAAGGTTTTACTGTGTTGGACAGAGAATTTAATCTCGTACACCAAACGTTAACATCTCAGTCTAAATATCTAGTGCAGAAGGCGTTATTAAGAAGTAACTGTTAAAATAGTGCCATTTAAGTTTTTCTCTCGTACGCCAAACTTGGAAATCTCGTTTTCACTTCTACTGGAAACGGGAAAATATCTTCTTTTTGACCGCTACGCATAACATTATGATCTCTTTTCTCTCTCTTGTAAGTCAAACTAGAAAATGATTTCTTTTCTCTCTTCACCAAACTTGGAAATCTCATTTTCACTTCTACAGCTAACTGGAATATCTCTTCCTTTCTCTCGTACACCAAACTGGAAAATCTCGCTTTTAATTTCTGCTTCAAACTGAAAAATATTTTTTGTACCGCTCCTACGTCAAATATTAATTTTATTCCTTCTGTGCATCAGACGTGAATAAATTCTCCTTTCTGCCATTTAGTCTATTTTTTTGCTGGACATTAAATGTCAGAATATCTTCTCTTTCCCTCCTATACCAGTGACCAAAACGTGTTCAGTTTTTATTCTGTTCTTGTCATAATTATATTGTTTGTCGTGCTACTATTTTTCGAGTTAATATCGCAGCAAAAGTCATTTCTAAAATAGTCTCTTGAGTTTATTGTGCTGAAGATGGGTGTCCGTCTACGTCTCAAAGTCTTTTCTTGGACTCTTCCAAGTATTAACTTGTGAAAATTATGCATTTTATGTCGCCAAAGTCACCGTTCCAAGCGCAGTTTTAAATTGCTAGATTTTCTGACGGTATATTTGTCACCGTTATTTACTTTTCTTCTTTATTTCTTGAGCCGTCATTGTGCAAAAATAGTATTGCGTAGTTATCTGTGGTTTCTGTAGGGTAATATTTTGGGGTGCGGTAGTGTAGTGATGAAGGTCGCCGCCTTGCAACCGAAAGGTAACAGGTTCGAATCCCACCCGCCGCGTAAGGACCTTGAGCAAGTTCTTCACTCAACATTGCTCGTTGCACTTCGGCGTGTAAACTCCGACACACTTCCGGGTTGTAGTCAGGACCGCCTCTGAGTAGTAGGAGACTTGAAGGGGCGGTATAGAGATGTGTGAATATATAAATAAAATAAAATAAAAAAATCTTGAGAAAGTGGTCTATTTTGCATTTTATTTTGAATAATATTGTCTGCCAGCATTTATCAGCTGATAATGTGTGTGTGTGTGTGTGTATGCTGGGTTTATCACCCTCCTCCATTCAGTTGCCTTGAGACTGGCCTTACCAGAGTTCGAGAGTTTAAGTAATAATATTGGTTGGTTAATTGCTGTGTCATGGAAAGACTATTCGTAACGCCTACTATTTAAAGGAAACCACCTACGATATTTAATTGTGGTAGTTTAAAATCCCTTCAAAAATTTGAAGGTCTTATTAAGTTTAAAATCTCTTTCAGCAATTTCGTGTTTATCAAGATTTAAAACCGAACATTTTAATTATTTACTATTAAACCTTGAAGTTAAGTTTTAATGGATGGCGCTTAACAAAAATTGTCAATTGGACAGGATTGTATGTCTAGAAGCTATGATTACCATTATATATCATAATGTGGCAACGATTTCAAGGTGTCTAGGAGAAACACGGAGTCATTCTGTCGTTAATATTTGTTTAGATGAGAATGAACAGCTTTCCCTGTTGTTGCCTTTTCTTATTTCGTAAGCCCTTGGGTGGTAGGTAGTTCGTTTTGTTGACCCGATTACGTCAGAGTTGTGTTGTAAATTTAGATCTCAATTTATATAGCGCCCCTCAAAGCGAACTCAACAGAGGGCGCTCCCGACCCGATGGAGCACAGGAAAATAGTGGATTGATGCTAATTATTGTGTGGATGCTACATTGGCGCTCTATGAATTAGTAATTGTGGTGTACTTTAATAGCCGATGTATAGAAACTTGTGTCTTGGTTTTAATTCGCTGAAGCGAGGCTGAGTTTTTGCTTTGTTTATTCAGTTTAACGACGGCTTATGACAAAAGGGGCCGTTGCAGTCGGTGTAAAGAGATTGTCCAGCGTTTTCGGTGTTTTGTGAGATATTCCTGATCAGCATTTAGCTTATATATAGGATTATTTGATGTGCAGAGGCCTTTGATATTTGTGTTGCATTTTAACAACTACTGAACATTGATTATAGTGCTTCATTGATAGCTGTAGACCTTTTGTGATGTTGCTTTAAGTTTAGCTTACCGAGTTAAGATTGGATCTTTGAAGAGATTTAGGTCTGTTGGAATATGTCGATAAATATCGTCGTTTTGGATGTGGCTATTCAGTGCATGAAATGGTAGGAATTTGTGGTTTAAAATGGTGGTTAGAAGTGTTGTACCATGTTGTTCGATCTCGGTTGTCCAATTTTATGCATCTTCAACTTTCAGGGCCTTTTAACATTGAGCGGACGGTTAGCCCTAATGAGAGGCGCCATATAAATTGCTATTGTATGAAAGTGTTATCATAGTCGAGTTATTTTTATTCCTGCTGTAGGTCTATTCATTGAAAGTCCCACTTGTTTAGTGTTGTTTTATTTTAACAATTACTGAACATTGATTATTGTGCTTCATCGTTCCGTCACTGTAGACGTTTCGTGGTTGTTGCTTTGAGTTTAGTTTACTGAGTTTACTGACATGTTGGGCGCGGTAGTGTAGTGGTGAATGTCGCCGCCTTGCAACCGATGGGCTGCGGGTTCGAATCCCACCCGCCGCGTAAGGACCTTGAGCAAGTCCTTCACTCACTCACAATTGCTCATGGCGCTTCGGCGTATAAGCTCCGACACGCCTCCGGGCTGTAGTCGGGACCGCTTCTGAGTAGTAGGAGACTTGAAGGGGCGGTATATAAATGTGTTGATAAAAATAATTTTGAAAAATAAATTAATATTGCTAAATTCATTATTTCTTTACTTGAAACTTTAAGACTTGTTTTGTTAGAATTACAAATTCGACACCAACATCTTCTCTCTAATATTAGAAACTTATTGATTCGCTATATAGCATAGTTAGTTATAAAAATTGTGGTAGTCAAAATCTCTTTTGATTGTTTTATTAAATTTAACAACTCTTTCAGAAATTTCTTGTTGATCAAGATTTAAAACCGAATATTTTAAATATTTACTATTAAACCTTGATGCGTTTTTTAAATTCAACTTCTATTAATTTTTTAAATCGGCTTATAGTGCATGATGAATTGTACCCCAATATGTTTGAAAATAATCATGAATGTTCCAATTAGATATTTTGATGAAAAATAACCTAAATATTTATAACATTGAATTTTTTATAGATATTCATGAGTGACGTAATTCTCATAAATATTCATGTTTGATTTAATCAATTTGAATATTCATGAGTGCTGTTTAGTTATTTCTGTGCTGAATTTGCTGTGTCCCGTGATTGTATGACCCGGAGCTTCTCTGCTTATCAGCTGTTGTGCAGGGTAAATTCTGTGGTGGCTGACGAAAACGGGTGTTTAACGTTATCTTGAGACTAATGGTTAATGCCATTTTTTAGCGAAAGTGGGGCTATAACACCGTGGTTGAAAATGCGGATTTGGCGATATGGTTGAAAATGGGGATTTGGCAATATAGTTGAAAATGGGGATTTGGCGATATAGTTGAAAATGGGGATTTGGCGATATAGTTGAAAATGGGGATTGGCATAGGAGTTGAGAAAGGGGTCTAGCAGTCGGAGTTATGGGATTTGACATGGTAGTGGAAAATGTGGTTTAGATATGGCTATGATAATGGCTTTTCAAGGTGGATGTTGCGCATCTTGAATGGGATATAGTGGATCTCGTGGGGGATAAAGCTGTCTTCATGGGCAAAACACTGAGTAGAATATATCATATACTGTTATCCAAATTAGGGGAATGGTCTCCTACAAATCTCGCCCTGTTGTTTGTAACACCATCGATACAATTAAATGTTATGCTCTGATTTTTTTTAAATCGGTGAACAGTCTTTGAGTTTTATTATTGTTACGATGACTGCTTGCTTTGTGTTTTAGGCCGAATAAAGTGTTTAGACCAAAACGTTTCTGTCTTTCAGGAAATATAATAATTATACGCAAGCACACGGAGAATGAATATCATGCTTTCAATCATTCCCTCGTAGACGTCGCAGTTCAAGTCTACAGAAGAAGGTCAGGCAATTGATTTGAGACATACTCCGCTACTCGCTCGTTCACTCTCAACTTTTATATAGAGCACCGTTAAGACTTTAGACACACCTGCGGGCTGTGATCGGGACCGCCTCTGAGTAGCAAATGAACACGAAGGGGCGGCATAGAAATATGTTACTAAATGAATGAGAAGATAATTGTTTACTCGGAAGCGCTCGCTACTCACTCTCTTAGGCCGATGCTAGGAAAAAGACTTCTTACATACGCGTGATGATCGGGTAAAATGTTCTTGAAGCATGTAGTGTCACGTGTGCCCCTCCCCACTTATTTTAGGACTGGCGCCACCAAACGAATTTCTATCTATTCACATATTTATATACCGCCCCTTCAGGTCTCTTACTACTCAGAGGCGGTTCCGACTATAGCCCGCAGGTGTGTCGGAGTTCACACGAGCAATTGTGAGTGAAGAACTTTGCTCAAGGTTCCTCCTAGACATGGTGATTCGGGGTGGGAATCGAGCCCGCGACCCTTCGGACGCAAGGCGGCGACTATCCCACGTGTATTGTTTATTATATTTCAGGTGAATAACGTCTCTAATGCAACCGGCCTCAAATGAAAGAACGTTTTACTAACAGCAGAGGGTCTAATGGATGTATCCAGCACTCGTAGTAAAGGGCTTGGGAGGAAAAGTTGTCAAAATAATTATAATGCATCGGTCTATCGTGTTTATAATTATTTCAGCCGTAAAGAGGTGTCTTAAAGATCCACAACATTCTTACATTAGTCAGATAAACGTCCATCAAATTAACATCATTTTGAATATCTGACATATACTTATTGGCCGTAAATATTCCAAAGAGAGGTGTCAAAATGTCAGCGTACGGGAGATGTTTTAGAAGCGAGCACTGTAAAAATACTCTGCTTAGTAATATAATTATAATTAAATAAAAAGAATTGACACCTCCTCTCCTTCCATGGCTTAAGACTGGCGCCACATCCACATATCATCCGCATAAACTATGTATACCGCACTAGGGTCATGTTCGAATTTAATAGATATTATTTATTCGAAGCCCTAAATTCTGATGCCACCATTTGCCGCATCTGCAAAGGCTGCAGAAATATTAAAATCGTGACGTTGAATTAAGTAACGGCCGCCATTACGATTAATGATGTAATGTCCATAAATAGTGCTCTATCTGTCGAAAATGAGGTCTATTGTGACGTCATTAAAATGTAAATTTTATGAACAATATTATAATTATAGGCTTTCTGAACAGTATTCACAATTACTACCACGTGGTAATTATTCACTACCACGCCCCACTAAAGCGGTATGCTTTCCATACACTTTTCAAGGTTTCTGGTTCAAAGGGTTAAATCTGAATCGAGTAAGGTAAAATAAGTGTTGTCCGAAGGTGTTTAACTGGATTTTGATTAGTTTATTGACTGTACGTACAATCGATTGGATCTCGTCCTTTGTCCAAAATTATTCAAAATGGTATTTATAAGGCGTCGATATTTTTAAAAATAGGTGTTTAAAGTGTCTGGCAGTCCCTCACTTTTAATTTATCTAAGGAACCCAACAACCCAATTTATGGACGTTAATTTATCTTTTTTTATTCACAGTATTCGCAGAAATAAATAGACAATGGAACGTAATAAATTATTACGATGTCGTAACACGTGAACAAGTTATTTACTATTAAATCTTTAAGCGTCTTTAAAAAAAATTAAACTCTTGTTATTACATTTTTTAAAGTGATCTTGTAGTGCATGATAAAAAATAAAGACGTAATGACGTCACATTAAGGTTATAGATTGCAGAGCCAATGATGAACGTCCTTCCATTAGTGTTTGGGTATAAAGTTGACGCTACCCACCCAGTGGTCTGACTTCCACACAGCCTTCCAGACCTAATGGGGCGATGGGGATGTCGTCCTAGAAATAACCCCTTGTCTTACAAACAATTACGAAACGAAAGCTAAAGGGGGGCTTCACCTAAAAAGCCTCGTACGTAGGTCTAACTTTTAAGCCTACGTCAACTGAGTGTATCACTCCGCGGGATATGTGTCCGACCGATTTACAGCCCCGTCAGAGAGTTCCTTACGCGATCGTTTGTCTCTAATAACATTATCGAGGCTATATCGTTGGTCTAGCCTATAAATAATATTATCTAGTCAAATACAAAATGCGCTAAATAAATTTAGATTAGTAAACACAGGACCCTTTAAGCAACAGCTATAGTATCGAGCCGATTTGAGAAAAGCATTTTGTTAAGATGAAGGCTCTTCAAACAAAGTATTATCATATACACAACAATTGCATGAAACCGATAAATCGAGCCGAGACTTAGAATTCGACCAAAGGTGAAATAAATGTGCTAATTATTGCACGGTAGCGCTATCTCTCGGCTATAACGATACGCTGTTGGTAAACCAGCAAAGGGTACTCAACAATTCAACGCTAGCGCCTCACCTCTAGTGACGATTTAATTTCACCCCCAATTTCTTCTCGCTCTCTCTCTGTCTGTTGTCCATTATAAAAGCCTTTTCCTTTTCTTCCAATAGAAGCAAATTACAGAACAGACTATTAAAGAAGTTTAACATTAGTTAATACAGTATTATACTCTAGTCTGTGTATGTAACATCAATTTAACGACATCTTATGACAAGAAATAAATAAAAATAAACTTAGCAATTGCTGTTGCCGTCATAAACAAACATTTTCTTGGGTTTATTACTGCATTTAACGAAATTTTGAAACCGTGAAAGAGGTGTATTAAATTAATGGTAATCTTAGCTTGTTGGTACATTATTATTATTCAAATGTTTAACGTCGTGGTATGGCAGCACAGGCCGTTGACGACAATTCACTTGAGAATGTTTGTTTAACGACAGTGTATGCGATCAATGGCCTTTACCGTCGAATACAAAAATTTGTTAGGGTTAGTAATCTTGTTGGTACGAAATTATTCAATGTGGTATTCACTGTAAACTTTACTAATAGCAAATGTAAACAAACCCACCATATGTAGATACATACGAAAAACAGGTGTTTAAAGTGTCTCACCATCAATTTATTAAGGCCATCCACCAACGTAAACATAGAGGCCAATTCATAGATGTTACCCTGATTCACAATATCCACAGAAATAGACAATAGACCATAATAAATAATTACATCATAACACACTAAAGACGTTTTCTTAACGTAAACCAATGGCCATGCCGTCACACGATTTCCGGATACTTTGCAGAGCCAATGATGAACGTAATTCCATTAGTGTGTGGTTATAAAGTTGACGCTGCCACGCGATGGTTTGACTTCGCCAAAGCCTTTCAGACCTAATGGGGCTATGGGGATGTCGTCCTAGAAATAACCCCATGTCTTACAAACAATTACGAAACGAAAGCTAAAGGGGGGCTTCACCTAAAAAGCCTCGTACGTTGGTTTAACTTTTAAGCCTACGTCAACTGAGTTATGATCTTTGTCTAGCTCCGCGGGTGATGTGTCCGACCGATTTACAGACCCGTCAGAGAGTTCCTTACGCGATCGTTTGTCTCTAATAATATTATCGAGGCTATATCGTTGGTCTAGCCTATAAGTAATATTATCTAGTCTAATACAAAATGCGCTAAATAAATTTAGATTCGTAAACACAGGACCCCTTGAGCAACAGCTATAGTATCGAGCCGATTTGAGTTAAAGCATATTGTTAAGAACAAGGCTCTTCAGACAAAGTATTATCATAAACACAACAATTGCATGAAACCGATAAATCCGAGCTGGACCTTGAGAGATTGGACCAGAGGTGAAGTAAATGTGTAGACTGATGCACGGCATACGCTACCTTCTCGGCTACAGCGATCACCTGTTGGTAAACCAGATAAGGGGTACTCAGAAATTCAACGCTAGCTTGCCTCTAGTGACGATTTAATCTCACCACCCACCTCTCTCTCTCTCTGGCTGGCTTACTGCTGTTTCTTTACCATTCTCAAAGTCTGTTCTTACAACACAAGCCAAATTATACCTAAAGCATTGATTCTTAACTGGTGTTTGACCGAACTCCTGGGGTTCGGTGACCTACCGTCAGAGGTTGGGCAGGGGTCGTCTCAAATATATACATGTTCAGTGTCAGTGAATTTAAGTAAAAAACATTCGCTATTAATTTTTATTTGTAGAGTTCTACTTTCACTTAATTTAGTACAGTTAGTTAACTGTTAGTAGTTTATTGTATTGAATGTGTTCAAATTGTATCACATTTTCATACAATTTTTTTTATCTCTTTAGGTTCCCATTACACAGTTAATTATTGTTCAAACTTGAGGGGTTAGGTGAGGGGTCGTGAAATTTTCTTGGGTCCGGCACCCTTGAAATGGTTCACTGATCAAAAGTATTGACCATCGAAAGATTTGTATTTGTATTCTATTCGATTATTTATATAGCACCTCTAATAGCATCTCGTACCAGTGTCTTGTCCATGAGACGGGATTCCCATCCACAGAAGAGGAATTGACTGAAGTCTGAGGCAGATTCGAACCCAAAAAAATAAAGCTACTAACGTCGTCAGTGTTAGTGAAGTTTTAGTTAACGGTAACTGAATCTAAAACCTTTGCGCTGAGTACCCCTTATAACTGAAACTAAAACTAAAACTCAAGAGATAACTATAAATAATAATAACTAAAACTATTGATTTAAAAACTAATAATAACTAAAACTATTGATTTAAAAACTAATAATAACTAGAACTAAAACTGAAGAGAGAGATAAAACTTCACTGATTCGGTGCACAATAACGTATATTTCAAAGACTTTGTTATTGACTCAAAATCTAATATGAATACTTTCCCACCCAACTAAAGATTAGAAAAAAAGATTCTAAATAAATACGCGGACCACAGGTTTGGAATCTGCTGTATACGGTACGCTGCCAGTGCAGGGAATCCTTCCTGAAATGGGACTGCCAGCTGATTACTATAATAGTGTTCTTTGGTCCACTGGTCCTGTAACCAAGCAACTGTTGCTAAGGCGACGCGTTCGGTTCTCTAGTGTGCGAACTCGATCACCACTTCCGCCAACGACGTCATAACTTCCGGTCTAGAATGTTCCATTTCCGGTACAGACGTCGTTACTTGCGGTTCCGGTTTGACTTCTGCTTCCGGTGTGGACGTTGCAACTTCCGGTATCGTTTCCATCACTTCCGGCTGCGTCGAGATGGGCGTCAGTTCGGTCGCCCGCGACCAACGTGGCGCCCTGTAGAACGTCGAGACCCTCTGGCGCCCAAAGTAGACAGGACGCCCATAGCAGGAGGGGCGTCGCCCAGAATCGATTAAGCGTTCATCATTAAAACTCCCCCGATCATCGTCATTACATGGGCGTCTATCGTTAAAGGGGCGCCCATGTACCGATGGGCGTCCGTAGAAGGATGAGCGCCCCAACGACGGTCTATGCCTCAAGGAGTTCATAGCTAATGGGAGATTGGTGAGGCGTTTGCTGAAGTTCCTCCTAATACGACTGATCCTCGCCTGAAGGGTGGATGTTATACCCCTGGGGTAAGAGCGGTAGATGACGGAGTCTTCGGGGCTTTCGACGACCCTGACCCGGTCGATGTTCTTCGGTGGGGTTGTCTTGTAGAGGAGGGCTCGAGGGGGAAGGATGCGAAGGTGGCGCCATCGGTGGAGAAAGACGGCGACAGAGAGCATCCAGGCGAAGAGGATGAGGAAGAGGACGAACAGTTCTCCTGTTCTTGACACCAGGTGGAGATGGTGGTGGACGGCGGATGTATCCGTGGAAGAAGTCGGACCTCCACCTCCGTCTGGAATATATAATACATAGATACTGGCTATAACCCGTCAAAAATGATGCAATCTTTAAGTTAACCCTTTAAAGGGCATAAGCGCCCAGCACACTTAGGACAAATTTAAGTACACCATAAATTGCAGAAAAATGAGCAGAACAACGTAGCGTCTTTGTTTTAAAGAAGTTGTTGCATGAAAAAAGTGGCAAAGTTATGGCCACTGCCCATTCCCGACATGCTGCATGTGGCAAATACA
>JAQFXW010001626.1:0-14498 GCA_034693945.1 Dendrobaena attemsi | reverse complement strand
ATAAATCTGGTTCTAAATCCTACAGAAAAGTCAATCAAACTCCAATCTGGCACCATTTTATATAATTATTTGCAGGATTTTATGCTGATCATGGTGACATACATAACTCCATTCTCGTTATGGTCCCTTTTCACGTGTCGCATCACATATCGTTAAAATGTGAACAAATACAGAGAAATTTTTTTCTTGTGTTCACAGAGCCAGATCATTGTCTTGCTGAGTTTCCTGCTGTTTGAAGTTTGCGTTGGTATATTTTGGCCGTCGCTTGGGACAATGCGAGGAAAATACATTCCAGAAGCCAGTTGGTTCTAGTTTTTAAAGTAACTTTCAGTCTTCTCCCTGAGATATTGTTAACTTTCAAGCAGTCCTTTGGTGCTGTGACAGATACACTATCTAGAGCATCTTAATTAGTCATGTTATTCTAGCATGAGGTCTGACATGAGAGGTTGCTATACTTTGGCTTATGTATGTATAGGAACATTTATGTAGCACCCTATAAGTAACTCACAAGGGCGCTCTGGCACGGCTACCTAGGAAACACCAAATAGACGTAGACGTGTCTTGTGGTGAGCTGAACAAATTTCTGGAACTGATGAAGATACTTATTGGAAGAACTTCCCTTTGGTTGTGGCTTCCTAACTGAAGCAGCTTCCATGCAATACCTTGTTCAGCTTATTGTTGTTATGTAATGATAACTGTCGACCTGTATTGAAAATGTCAAAATTCGATCACAATACTGTTTATATCACAACCTCAATTTCAACCTAACTTAAATGTATAAATAGCTTCATTTTGACTCCTGAAAATGCTTAGAATGCTGGACAAGCATGCAGTGGAAGAGTTATGATAAGAAAATGTTGAGAGATTTGTAATAAGATCCCTGTTGCAAATTCAGATATTCGATCTGTTGAAGATAAGTTTTTGAACATATACTTTTCAAATTTTAGGTCGAGCTACAATTATGAACTTGTTTCGCGTACCATTGAATCTGATCGTTGTTGTCATACTTACTCAGGTGAGCAGTTCCTTTTCAGCTTAAAACACATTTGCAGAGAGAAGGCAAGGCAAATGTTACTTGCAGTTCATGCTCAATTCCTTGTTTAAGGAATATTTCATTGATGTCTTTTCCTACCCGCTTGAAGTTTGCGTTGGTATATTTTGGCCGTCGCTTGGGACAATGCGAGGAAAATACATTCCAGAATTTCTAATTATATTTGCTGAAATTTCTGTGAGCCAAATTTAAGTTCTGGCAATAACAAATAAATGAGTCAGGGTCGGAAACTCATCCACTGTTTTAAAGAAATTAATCACGTAAGATAGATAGATAGATTAGATATATAGATAGATAGATAGGGTTAAACCCGGTTTTAACCAGTTGAAACCAGTTAAAAGTGGGCGAAACCGGGGAAAAGGCACATGAAGTTCTTAATCCTGGTAAATAGTAAACTATATAGTGCATTATGTTTTAATTCCACAAATACCAATAGAAACTGTAGAATACATAAATAAATAATTAAAATAAATAGACAATAAATAAACATAGAAATTTTAAAGTAAATAATAACAATACATGAATAATTCAATGATTAGTCCCAAAAGCAGACCGGTAATTTCTTTACATTAACTAACATGGTAAGTTTCCAATTTCAGTAATAAATACATTTTTTTTGTTTTTTATGCATCATGGTATCATTTCATCAAAATGTATTGCACAGTCTATGCAGAACATCAAATTTCTACATTTATTACTAAGTTTATGAACTTAGAAGATCACATAGTTACATAAAGTTTAATTTCGATTAAGCTATAGATGCAAATTTGTGACTGTGACAATGTTTTAGACAACTAGACATAGAGTCTGTCCATGAATACAGCATGTAATCACTTCATTAATTCTTGTCATTAAGCAGTTACAATCAACATAAGTTAATGTGAACAAAATCTGAAAACAATTACCGTTTTCTGAATTCGAAAAGATAGTTTTGCCCAGGTTTACCCACATTACGTGGGTTTTTGGGGTTTTGCCCAACCCGGTTTTAACCGTGGCTAAAACCACTTAAGGTAAAAACAACCTGGATTCTAACTAGATCTCTAATTTATTTATTTATTCATATATTTCTATACCACCTCTTCAAGTCTACTACTACTCGGAGTTTGTCCCGACTACAGCCTGCAGGTGTGTCAGAGTTAATACGCCGAAGCACCTCGAGCAATTGTGAGTGAAGGACTTGCTCAAGGTTCCTACGCAGTGGCTCGGGTTTGAATCTGGAACACTCCAGCCGCAAGACTTTGGCCATCCAGCTACACCACCACGCCTATAACATTGGTTCCGGCTTACTGATTCTGTTTGTTAGTGTTTGCTAGATTGTATATATCTTATTGTTTGGACAGTTTGAATGTGTAATTGTGTATGGATTAAACAATTCTATAGGTCTGTTTAATACAGTCTCAAAGGCACGGATCTTATGTCTAACCTCTGTGTTCATCATCTAACCTTGACCACAATTTATCTTCGTTCATAGCCACATGAATTTCTTTACATTTCTAGGGTCCAGCGATCATCTGCAGTATTTGTCAGCGTGAAGGTCATCTGAAGTCCAAATGCCCGGAAGAAACACTTCCTCCTCTTCCGCGCCTTCCACCTCTCAACCGCAGGTACATCAGCATCATCAACAAAGTTCTGCACCAGGTCTTTGGTGAGAAGCTTTTTCGGATTGAGTTGAGAATTGTTGTTATTGTCTTGTTTGTTCTTCTCCTGTAGAATCCTTAAATCTCCAGACAACTATACTTTGTTGTCTGTTTATCATCCTCACTTCTCATCCTTGACCAGTGCAGTAATGATGGACATCCATATTATGTGATGCAGCAATGAAAAGAACCATTATGCAGGATTTATTTACTGAGATATATAGGCCTTAAGGCATACGGTCAGTCACCCACAAAGATACCAAAATCGGGTTTTCGCTGGAATTCGCTAGCTGACACCCATATCTATTATAGGAAATAACTTTTGCTTAAAAATCGAACGTAACAAATATTTATTTTACATTTTTAAACTATGGCAGCTTAAATTGGCCATTACGGGGCAACCTCGGGTTTTATGACAATAAAAATAAATTTAAAACAAGTTTGAATAACAATCATTTTGAATTTTATAATAGTAAAGTTCTAAATAAAACGTTCTACCAGTCTATTCTGCTTGTTGTTTTCGAAGTTCAAATGTGGGCGTCGAGCATGAGCGATATCTGACATCTAACTTTAAATTGATTTTACCGAGGATGCGTCTTTGAGATAAATCACTTTCCAAAGTTAAGATAACTTTGTTATGCCCTTCTGTTGCCGTCTATGATAGAAAGTAAGCTACTTATGGCAGCTGCTAGACAGTGACTTGCTTTTGTAGAGGATTTTAGACCACGTGAACGAGAGCAAAAGCAGAGGATGAATCTGCTCGGAGAACTTCAGTCAATTGTGCAGAATACGTATCCGGGTGAGTGACGAGACGGTGTCTGATTTTCAGTTGGCGGCAGTTAAGTAAGCATTACATAGTATTTATGTTTTCTGTTGTTTTATTGATAAATTATCTGTTATAAATTTTCTTGTTTTCAGTACATGTGTATTATGATGATGACGTTGATATTATAATAGATTTACTTTTTAGGAGCGAAGCTGCGTCTGTTTGGATCTTCGTGCAATGGATTTGGCTTCCAACATAGTGACCTCGATATCTCTCTGACCTTTGCTGATCATGACACTGCTGAGGTGATTTCATCTACATTTTGCACAAGATCATCTGAATTAGAGATCTCTTTTAAACTTTAAAATGTGCTGGTCATTTACTGTTGTTTCATTAGGGTTGAATTATATTGATTGCATTATTTGTCCTATTGATTATTCACCATTCAGCATAGAAATTGTTTTAAAATGTGTCAGTTGACATTTTAGAAGCAATAAATGAAAGATATATAAAAATTATGGCTAATACATAGTATATGTACTGGTGTATAATATACCACTGTTGATTGACAAAGTTACCAATCAGCCATTCTTTTTACTGTGTGTAACCTTCAACTATCTTACCATATGTTGCCAGGCATCACCTCTTTCACAGCGATGCTTGCCATACACCTTGTCATGCTGTGGTATATATGCTTACCTTACTAAACCTTAATAATACCAATACCTTCGTACGTTGTGCTACATTTCCATGTGTTCATTGTTGTAATTTCTCATTTCATGCATTTCTTTGTGACTGTATGTTTAAAATATGTTCATTATGATATTTACAGAACTTAAACTGCGTTGAGATTATCGAGACTTTGGCTAAGAAGCTGAAGCGACACCATGGCTACTATAACGTATTTGCAATAACGACAGCAAAGGTGCCAATCATCAAGTTCAAGCACACACGCAGCCAGCTTGAGGGAGACATCAGCCTCTACAACACCTTAGTAAGCTTCTGTTTGGTTCTGAAATGATCATATTTAACCTGATAACATCTGCAGTGCGCATGAGTTGTTGGTGCACATTCATTTATTCATATTCGTTTTATTATGGTAATACTTTCAAGCCGACACAGCCTGAACTTATCTGCAGTTTCATCAGTTTCAGCAAATCAATCTGGCCAGGAAAAGAGTTTCCCAATGATAGATAAGCATAATAAAGCTGGGAAATCTTAATCTGTGGTCAGAGAGGGCAGCATTGGAGAGATGGCTTGTCACTGCTCACATGATGCTGGCAGATACTGTACAGTTTTGCTAGATATGATACGCCAAAGAAATATGTGGCCATTTTCAGTTGCCTGTTCATTGCTGTGGTCATGTGTGTTTGTCGCCACAAAGGTTCTTCCCACGCTGTCACCATGCATCTGAAGAGTTTCATACAGGATACATTTCATATATTTCTTTCATATGAAGATTTTCATAATGGCTATTCAAGTGTATGTGCACTCCAAGTTTATGTTTACACTGTACCCTTTATTATCTATGTAATGAGGTTGAATTTTATCGAAATAGCTGCTGTGAGCTCTGTAGAAACATTCAGCAAATGGTAGAAAGTGAGACTTGGCTCGATGATGAGTCAATGTAATTAAGCCTTAGTGAATGAATGAAGAACGAAAAAGTAAATATTATTTTTTCCTCAAAATAAAGCATTGTTTTTTAAAATCAGGCGCAACATAACACGCGAATGCTGCAGACCTATTCTGAGATTGATCCTCGCGTTCCGATACTTGGCTACACAATGAAGGTGCTGGCTAAGGTGAGCAGACCACTTCTCTCTCACTTTCCAAACAGATCAATCAATCAACCCTTCAGTCATTCATTATTAAGTCACTCCTACTGGCAATCAGTTATTCAGTGAGTCTGTATGTTTTCATTCAATTATGCAGTCAGTCACTCGGTTACTTGCAATCAAGCCATCAATCCCTTTCCAACATCAGTCTAATGAACTAATCAACAAATTTGCAAATCAAATCAGACATTCAGTCAACCATTCAATCAATTATACAATCAAGCATTTCGTCTTTGCTGTATTTAATAAAAGGTTAGATGCGTCTCTTGATTTGTCATTTTGTCGCATGAAACATGTGTCGTGTGTAACTCTGTGGTGTGCTTTGTGTTTACAGTCTTGTGAAATATGTGATGCATCGCGTGGCAGTCTGTCTTCGTATGCCTACACTCTGATGGTCATCTACTACCTTCAGCAGCGCACACCTCCGGTCATACCAGTTCTACAGGAGGTATAACAGTAAATTGATTTTTCTCCAATTTATATGAACATGAGCGCATGTTTGGTCGATACGGCTCTTCGTTTAAACACGATTTAACAACGTATGCAGGCACAAAACATGATTGCATGTTGTCGAAGTAACTGACGATAACAAGGCACTCATCTGTTCTAGTTATCATTTTGTTGTCTTCACTTTTCATCTAGTGAGTGAAAGGCTGATTCCGCTTCTTTACCGTTTGTGGGTAGCAACCCCGTTTGATGTTTTACACTTCACACCAGAGTGCATTGACATTCCTCTATCGATGACCTATGCGCAAAGAATGGAGATGCTGTAGGTCTTTTGATCTGGAATCACTGATCACATGGTTGAGATATCTTCTTATGACTCTGTAGTTCTCTGATTTATCATCTGTTGCATGTGTTGAGTCCAGGGGCATATTTAGGTGTTGGTTTTAGGAGTTCAAACCCACCTGCCCCAGAATTATTCTTTTAATGAAATTTCTTAAAATTGTTTTGGCCATGTTCTATGGAGAACACCCTACAATTTTGCTTTGACTATGCCTCTTGTTGGGTTGCAATTCAAGCTACACACAGCTCAGCCAGTTACAGTTTTCTCTATGTTAGATAGTAGTGAACTTTGCACTCTTTCATTCTTTCATTACAGCTGTATCGGGGGAAGAAACCGGAGACGCTTGTCGATGGATGGAATGCCTGGTTCTATGAAGATCTAAAACAGTTGGCAAGTTCACTGAAATCGTACATTTCTTATTAGATGAAATGCTTTTGGGACATTCAGAAGTAGTTGTAAGAGTCCAACTTTTTTTATGCCGCAGGCCACCAAACAAAGACGTTGTTCTTGAAGTCGAGGGCCGCGAAATGATGCACCAGCAATGATTAGCATAAATTGTCATCATTTCTTGTGTGTGTTAACATAATTA
This sequence comes from Dendrobaena attemsi, assembly GCA_034693945.1. NCBI lineage: Eukaryota > Metazoa > Annelida > Clitellata > Crassiclitellata > Lumbricidae > Dendrobaena > Dendrobaena attemsi. The sequence continues at coordinate 7,833 of JAQFXW010001626.1, read as the reverse complement.
TGCTTTATTTTTAACAATCATAATGAAGATAATTGCAAGTAGCCTATGTGTCATGGGAATTGGATTTCACATTGTAAATGAATCATAGTTACAAATCAATAGCTACCAAAGTAGGCCTTGCATCATTTTGACACACATTGCTGAAGTTTAGCCAGCTGTGGTGAGCCACTGAAATTCGGCTGGTGGGAACTTATTATTTCTTACAATGTCTCATGATATTTATCGTTTGAGTTGTTTGTTTTCCAGCCAAGGGTGTGGAATGCATGTGGAAAAAACCAGGAATCTGTTACGGAGCTCTGGATCGGTCTGTTGCGGTTCTATACTGAAGAATTCAATATCAAGGAATATGTCATTTCCATTCGCCAGAGGGAACCACTGACAAAGTTTGAGAAACTGTGGAATGGATGCGGCATTGCCATTGAGGATCCATTCAACCTCGACCACAACCTTGGCTCTGCGCTGTCACGAAAGAGTGAGATTCATTTTTTATTTAGTCCATTGACCAAGAAAATATTAATGGTTATTATAATGAACAATATGCATGCAATAGTATATAATATGTATACTGTATAGGAATAATAATATTAATAAATAATAATAAAAATTAAATTAAATTAATAGTAAATAATAATATAGGAAAAAGAATATGTGTAGGAATCTTGCTGATATATGTTTTTTGCACCAGAACAAAGAGCAGATGTTTGACACCAGGACCTAAATAAGACCTAATAAAAGAACTCTGGAATACATAGATTGAAATTTGACGATTGAAGCCAGGATCTTAAATTTCCGACTGTATTACAGCTGTCAGCTATGATGTATGAAATTAAGCATCTTTGCATTATTGACGCTTTCTTTCATATTATTTTTATGTGGCAAGAAGTTCTTTCTCAATGGACCAGTGATGCATCTGAGGAAAGTGTATCCAGGTGCACATGTGTAAAGCTGTGTAAATCAATAACCAATCTTGTTGTGCAGGCAGAATGGGCATATAGATGAGAAGTTCTGTAGCCCATTATTGTCACTACCTTAGCACACTGAATGGCTATTACCTCACATTATCTTCCAAACTCTTACCTAACCATTTTGGAACGGCATACAACGCCTGCTTGTTTGAATGAAAACAGTCTATATATAATATATAAGATTGCTGTGTTTGTTCAGTGAACCTCTATATAATCAAGGTGCTGCGAAACGCTAGAAAAATCCACGGAACTCCAATAGATGAACTGAACCCAAGATACATGATAATGGCTGTAAGTAGCAGATCTGCATTTAGTCTTGTTTTTATGGCCGTCATTCGATTGAGTCTTTGTTGTTAATTTGCACTTTGAATGAATATGTGAAAGAAACTGTATAAATAGACAGATACTTACTTAGACTTCTGATGTTCCTGATAATAGCATCAATTCAATTTGCTTTCATGATTGTAAAGCGTGTCTCTGGTAGAGCAATGTGTAAATGAATGGATAGCTTTCTTTACCTAAATTTTACTTTGATTTGCCTTCAGTTTTCTTCTTTACATTGCTATCTTTCAGCGTTGATGTCTTTTGCACCTTTTGTGTAATGGAAAAGCTTATTTTTCTGGTTTTTGGTGCCTGAAATGTTTTGTGTTGTTATTTTGTGTTTTTCTAGGATTATTTATTTGACCAGATGATCTTAACAGACAGCCCACCACCAAACGATCGAGGATGTCGACGTTGTGGAAAGATTGGGCATTTTGTGAATGAATGCCCCTTGCTCAGGTATTACCAATCAAGTACAAGTAGCCAACGTTGAGTTCAGGTATATGACCTAAACTGTGGAATGGATGCGGTTCCATCTGATGGATGCGGATTGAACCATGTCTCGGAGTTGCAAAATCTGCTCAGTAATCAGATGCCCTAAACAGTCTTATTGTAATGAAGATGATGATTATATTGATTTCTGTCTTATGTGTTTTGCCATTACCCTTTGTGGTGCAGTTGTTTAGTAGACACTTGTTTGATTGAAGAGGTTATTTGTTTTTTAAAACAGAAAGGGAAAACCACTGGGAGTTCCTGATTTAGAACTGGAAGAAGAAGACGAAGGCTTCCAGGAGAGAAATGCTACCAAAAGCATTCCAGTTCTGAAGACGACAAAAGGTTTGCTTATTGATTGAGAAAAGGTGATGTGAGGTGGTAAGATATGTTATGGTAAAGAATAGTATTGCTTCGATATTGCTTGTATCAAGCACGAAAGGTAATATTGGGTAAGGCATTAATCCATTCAATTGTTCTTAATCAGCTGTAATCTCAGAGGAATGTTGGATGATTGATCGACTGAATCCAGGCTGGTAGGGAAGTACTGCGACAATGGCAGTCCGGCAACTAAAGAAAGTTAGTCCTGCACTTTCAGTTGATGTTAGTAGCTGTATAAAATTTTATTGTTACACTAGAGTTAATTGACATTAAATGGCATTTGAATTGAGGTTTTGGTGCATTACATGCAAGTTACATTGTGTTAGTTTGAAGTTGTATGTATTATATATATGTGTGTATTTCTATACTGCCTCTTACAGTCCACTACTTTTCAGAGGCAGTTTCAACTACAGCCCGCAGGTGTGTTGGAGTCTACATGCCGAAGCGCCTTGAGCAACTGCGAGTGAAGGACTTGCCCAAGGTTCCTATGCAGCGGCTTGGGTTGGAATCGAACCATTGACCCTTCGGATACAAGGTGGCGGCCCTCCCACTTGCGCCACCAAGCCGCACAAGTTGTTGAGTCTTGACTTGCATTTCTTACATAGGAGTCTAAATCTATTTGTTTGACTATTTGTTGTTTAGGTGTGTCAACACCCATAAAGATTCCTCCTCCAGATGTAAAAACATCCGCCAAACAAGCGGGTTCCAGCACATCTCCAGATCTCTCAGGCAGCCGTTCCTCTGTTGGTAGTGACGCTTCCAACCAAAGTCCATCAGGCACCCAGGCCACAGGTAGTGCAAGTGATCGCCCAACAAGCGAGACGCATGATCCACTCCTTAACGGTCCACTTGTTTTCCACAACAGCAAAATCCCGTTATCGGACCCGACTTCAATGACTACATCGACCAGTTGTGCACCGACCAAGGTATTAGTTACGTCGCAGATGCAAGGCAGTCCTTACTTTGTTCCTGCTGTGTTGCCTTCTGGTTATCCAATCTTTCCGCAAAGTGGTCTCGGTGTTTCCAGTGCTGCATCGGCACCTTGGTTGGCAGCTTCGGCAGCTAGCCAGGTATGTTAAAGCTGCAGATAAATGTGTTTGGATCACTCTTAAGAGGTCTTCAGATGTATAGTAAGCTGTCGTGAGGTATGGTAAGGTAACAGGTGGCATGCGTGTTTTGTGATCATCTTTACAATACAAAAGGTTCTCTTTATGCATAGTTACAAACTTATATCCAGAATTCCAGATGTCAACGTTTCGACTACTTATCGATGCACCTGTAATGTATTTTGAACTATATTCACCGTTGATGTATGTAACTGTGTATGTCTACCATTTTGTTTTCAACCAACCATTTTGAAATATGTCCTTCTTTTGCGATTGTAATTAATCTGTATTTAATTATGCTAATATTTTTCTGATTGAAGTCACTTTCATTTTGTGTAGAATTTAGACAACCAGTCAACCATGTTGCTTTGTATCTATGCATTGCCTTTCATATTATGACCCTTCCAATTTAAGCACATCTGCCACCTTCAAAATTGCAATTTTTTTAAGTCTGATAATTTTCTATCAGAAGTCTAGTTTTTGTTTAGACTATGTTGATGCGATCCAAACAGGTTTCTCTCATTTTTAATTAAGGCTATAATTTAATTTCTGAGTTGTTTATGTTATGCCTAACAATATTTGCTGAGGACATCTAACAGAAGTTGGATATTGGTTTACTAACATTTTGTTCTGTTTTGTTTCTGTTTAATTTAATTTAGTGTTTTTAGTTTGTGCCATTTTTTAAATTTAATTTAGTGTTTTTAGTTTGTGCCATTTTTTTTATGGAAATTCTATGCCAAGGCAAATGTTGATTTATAAGCATCTGATTCTTTTCTTTATTTAAATTTTAAACATTTAACTTAAGAAACTATGTTATGTCTCTGTTCTTACTTTGAATATATTTTTATTTGCAACTATGTAACTTTGTAAAATTTTATTTAATTCATGAATTCAAGTTTGATCTCTTTTTGGTTATAATATAATGCTTTTGAAGTTGTACTCTTATTTGAATTTATATTGGTTTTCATCAACTTACTTTCTAACCTCAAGAGTCAAGATTATGTCACTCATCTGTTTACTGTAAAGATGCTAGTCTTCAAATAAAATTATATTTTGGTTATAATATAATGCTTTTGAAGTGGTACTCTTATTAGAATTTATATTGGTTTTTATCAACTTACTTTCTAACCTCAAAAGTCAAGATGATGTCACTCATCTGTTTACTGTAAAGATGCTAGTCTTCAAATAAAATTATATTTAACTAATTTTAATTTATTATTTGATAATTTATTTCTAAGTTCTGCATTTTCTGTTTAATCTGGGATGTCATGTGGGTTGCTGTTATGTCAGTTGCCACATATACCGACAGTGACTTTTATTTGCGCTGACGCATCAAGAGATCTTACAATGATAGGGACTGTTGTCTATTTTTTGTAATAAATATTAGGAATTTAAATGGCATGGCCTCAAAAGAAACGAGAGTCATAGACCCTTTCTACTCTATACTAACAGATTTTAAACATATTTAGAGCCTAAAGTTAATAGTTCAGCAAGCAGTGTGCTCCGTTAGAAAAGTCACCAGGAATGGATTTTGATAGAATACAAGTTTGTAATTGATGATATATCTTGACCATGTCTGCTTACAGGTACCATCACTGATGTCAGTTTCAGCAACGAAAGCAGAGATGTCTGCTGTGGCTACGGGAAACATGGCATCCCCTAGAGGTTTTGTACCATCTCTAATGACGATGCCTTTGTATGGCTACCCGCTTATTCCTGCAGCTGCATCAGGAAACCCAATGGCAACGGTTCAGGGAAACTTCAATCCTGTTGTGCAGCAGCCAAGCCTACAAGGGCAGGTCCTCGCACAAGGACATATTCCAGGCTTCTTTCAAGGTCTTGGTCAGGCTCAAGTGCATCAAGTACCAGGGCAGCCAGTGAATAAGGGTCAAACTCAAGGGCAGCAATTGCCAGGTCAAAGCGGGGTACAGCATCAAGGGCAGCAGCGACAAGGTCAGGGCCAGTTTCAGGGACAGCATCTTCAGGGTCAGGGTCAGTTCAAAGCACCAAACCAAAATGATGCAAAGGCTTTGCCAGATGAAAGAAAAGGAACTGTGAGCAGCGAAATGCCAAAGAACAGCGAATTAGATCCATTGTCTGCAGCAACGAACCCGCTGTCGCATTACCTGCCAATTGGAGCGATCAACCATCCTTCTGTATATGCATCGAATCCCTTCACGATGTTCATGGCTCAGCAATACCAACAGCAACAGTTCCAACAGCAGCAGAAACAGTACCAGCAGATGCTTCAGGCGTCGCTCTACCAAGTACTTGGTTTGCCGAACAGCGTCCCAGTGCCTGACCGCGGAGGAGCACACTCTCAGCAGAGTCGCAGTGCATCAGCCAATCCCTATGCAAGCCAGATGCCGGGCTCACAAGTGTCTGGATGGCCGGGTAACAGTGGCCCCAGCCCTCCAGTTGGCACAAGACTGGATGGGGGTCTCTCTTCGCTGTCCGCTTTTGGCTTGAAGTCAAACGAGACAGTCAGCTCGCAAATTCTTCCAGGAACCTCAAATGAATCCAGTGCACAAGACTCGAATAGTGCATGGCAGCACATGCCCAGTGAAGATGGAAGAAATTGAAGAATGAAATTAAAGGCATTGCTGGGTTTTTAGGATTTTAAAAAGGCAGTTGAACAGCCAGCCACAAAATGTGATTGTTCTTTGCTGGAACAAGTTGTTGTATTGGCAAAATCGAGCAGATTTGATTTAAGAAAAAAATGTTTTACAGTTGTAAATAGTTAATGGTACGTGATTTTCTGCAATTGAGAAACACAGAAATGGTCTGAAGATTGCCCTATCTCTCTGACACTATTGGACACACTATTAAATTGTTCCTATGTATTTTATGAGTATCCTGTGTACTTTTAGCACACCTGAAGATATTTGTGAAGATGATGAGATCTATTAAAACTCACAAAACCTTGACAATATCAAGGAAATCTTTAGATGCCCTGTAGCCTTTTTGAGGTACTTTTAAAGTAAGTTATAAGATACTTAATTTTAATGATTTCTTAAGAAACTTTTAAAGTAAATTGTAAGGTGCTTAATGTTAAGGAATTCTTCAGAAGTATGTTAAAGGATTATCTGCATGTAAATATTAAAAGTAAAGTGAAACTCCGTCTAGTTTCTTGTAATTGATAGACAATGGAACATACTTCTCAATATATTAGTAGGCCTACATATACTTTAGAAACCATTTGAGCACTCTGTTTATATTAATTTGGTGTGTCATACGTGACAACTGATCATCGGGCTTCCTAAGGCAGACAGACTTCACGCATCTAGGCAATTGAATTAAGGGCAAGGCAAGGACAGCGGCAGAATATGGAACAGATTTATTTAGGCTACATTCATTTAAGCTAAATTTGTAAGGCAACAAATAACACATAGCGAAGATCAGGACACAGAATAGCAATATGTCCCTTCAATTATTTGAATAATAATTAAATAGGCCCTACACGTCATGTGAGAAAAATTTAATTGTCAGGATATTGTTTAGTAACTTTAGTTAGGTCTGTAGGGTGAAAATAAAGGTAGATGGTAAGGGCCTAAACCTAAGTCCAAAATCTAGAAAACAATGCTTATCAAAACCTACCTAATACACAAATGCATACATTAAAATGATTAAACAACTTGCTTGCTAGGCCCTACTCAGTAGGCCTATAGGTCTATTTCTTAATTTTAATAAATCAGTTGAGGCATCATGCAATAGGCTACTTATAAGCCTAGCTAGCCTATAGGTCTACAAGTTTATTTATAAATGATGTGCTTGATGATACATGTATAATGGTAGGCGTATACATGTGAGCGTTTATAGCCTATGGTTGCTTTAAATGTGTTCAAGGGGCAATTCAATTCAAATGAATTTATTGAGAATCAATCAACGTCAGCTTGCCATCAAAATGAAATCTTGACAAACAAGAAAACCAAAAGAAAGAATGAACCATAAAAGAAGTGAGTCAATAGATTGGATAAACTCTGAGTGTGATATTAAATAGAGTTGGATGAATCTCAATGGGCTTACCCAGAAAGGGACGGATATCTCGCTAGTGCCTGGGTAATGTAGAGATGGGTGAGAACTGACAGTAAGATGAGAAAAAATATCAATAGTAATTAGTGAAGTGGAATCACATTTAATTTGTCTTAGTAGAATACAATTAAAATTTGGGATTTAGGATTAATAAAGACAAAAACAAAATAAAATAGGCTACTAATAGGCCTACCGGATTGAAGGAGGAAGCACAGAACAGAGAAACATGGCGTCATTGGACATATGAACTTGCCTGAGGGCAGAGAACACAAATAAGAAGGCTACTTAGAGTAGGCCTGATCTGAAGAATAGCTAGCCTACCGAAGTCGTAGGGCCTACCGGCAAGCTGAGGCAGTCCCACTGTGACATAGGTCTATAGTTTTTTCTAAAGAGTGTGACGAAATTGGCCTACACGATTATTCGCGGCTGATGCTGGTCTGTTTGATATAATTATGATGTGTTGCTGGTCTGTTTAAGGCGTGTTGCTGACCTGTTTGATTTTACACTGTTTGACTTTAGTGATGCGTAGTATTGAT
>JAQFXW010001625.1:0-14500 GCA_034693945.1 Dendrobaena attemsi | reverse complement strand
AGTCGGGACCGCCTCTGAGTAGTAGGAGACTTGAAGGGGCGGTATAGAAATGTGTGAATAAATAAATAAATAAAAATGTCCGCCTTTAGCTCGAATGCGTGCTCTAAGGCTATTTCGCGATTCACTGATAGCATTGTCAGCAATCCCTTTATCAAAACGCATTCATTCTTTCACAATTCGCTGTTTGAGGTGGTCAACGTCACGTTTACGAGTTTGATAAACACGTTCTTGAAGGACGCTCCAGATCTTGAAGTCCAGCGGATTCAGATCGGGCTATTGCAAGGGAAACTTGGCGAAATAGTCTGGAGTTTCTCTTGATAGCAGATCAGCAGTTTCTCTGGCTCGATGAGCAGGAGCACTGTCTTGCTGAAATATGAAGAATTCACTGCCCCACAATTCTTTAATAGTAGGCAGCAAGTGCTCACTGAGCAAAACGTCACGATAGCACGCACCGTTAATTTTGAATTACTACGAGTGTTTCAGCGAAATCAACATTTTCAGCCTGATACGAGTCGTGTGATTTTACTCTACCATCACCATGCTGTTTTTTTGCAGATCCTGTAACTTTCACTCTTGCAATCAGTCGTTTTAGGGTTGCGATAGACCAGTTTCTGTTGGGAAATTCTTTTAAGAACCTTTTTGCTCTGTAAAATTTCTACCAAACCCAATCACCTTTACTGAAAATCACTTTTATACTATTGTCCCCTTACCGGGTGACGGAAATATGACGTTATATTTATTGATAGGGCCTATGTAAACTATTTAGAAAGTAAAGTGTGCTGTCTCAAATTATTAATTTCCTATCTTTTACATGCTGGAAACTTCCAATTCTCTTCGCCCAAATTAGAATGCACATAACTTCGGACACTTTTGATAGAAGTTGATAAAATTTTCAGGAAACATTGATCATTTATCCCTCTTTCACGCTCTAAAATGGTATTGCGTTTTATTTAGAATTAACAGATATATTGCAAACAAAAAAGGGTGTCACTTCAATTGGGACACCGTGTATATTATATATTTATTCGTTTATTGAAAAGAGGGATGACACACAGCATCACATCATACAGACGCAAGCAATGAGTTATAAAATTATGCATACAGTTTTGAGATCATTGGTCAGTGAGTGCAGGGAGTGGGTCGTGTACTGGTCCTATATTGTCTTATATGGTCACTCATAGGGCGACGTTAAACTGTTGAATAATAATAATAATGATGGCTTAATCAGTTTGTTATAATTCCTGTAGCTTGTATCGTATCTGGTACACAGGACATAAAATCTGAGATAGAGCCCCGTAGGTATGTACATACTCATTCATTCATTCGCCAGATGGCGTGGTAAATGAGGCGCACGACGTGTCAACTGAGACATAGCATCGACGCTGTAGTCAGGAGCGCCCTGAGCAGTATAGTGGATTTAATGGGCGCTATAAAAATATCCGAGTAACCCAAATACGAAATAAGTAAATGAGAAGTTAGTAGAATGGAGATGTTAACACATAAAGTCCAACGCCACGCTTAGACACCTTTTAAACAGTTCATGGAGTTAAAGCTGTAACACGCTTGACTAATTTTTGATTATTTTTTGTTGTCAAAAGCTATTCACTTATTGATCGACTAACCCACTTGTTCACCCTAAATCACCCACACCGACTGCATCCCCAATTGACCCACTGCAGGGCGACTGTGCATGGACGGACGGACGGTAGATGAGATTAAATTATATGTGGGGTGAGTGAACGAGGGAGGGCGGTTCATAACGATCGGTGGGGGGTAGATGCTGGGAAGTCGTGGGGATAAGTTTTCCGTGGTATATATTCCATCGGCAGATGGGATGAAGGCGGAAGTTGTCAGCAGCAGACCAATTTTTGTTCCCTTCGGCAACGGCCTCTGTTGTCATAAGCTGTCGTTAAACGGATGAAACACATAGCAGACAGCAGTTTCTCAAGGGCTAAGTGATGGGACGTGGTAGTGTAGTGGTGAAGGTCGCCGCCTCGCAACCGAAAGGTTGTGGGTTCGTATCCCAACGACCGCGGAAGGACCTTTAGCAAGTCCTTCACTCACAATTGCTGAAGCGCTTCGGCGTGTAAAACTCCGACACACCCTCGGGCTGTAGTCGGGACCGCCTCTGAATAATAGTGGACTGTAAGAAGCGGTATAAAAATACACACATACATACACACACATACATACAATAGGCCTACATATGCACAAAAGAGCAAGGCACGTAGTGTTGATGAAGGTACCCTGAACAATCTGAGTAAACGATAGCTTTCAAAGAATTGTCCAGGGCCCAACGTTCGCCCCAGAATCAAAAGGAATATTATTGATAATTTGATGCCCAATGAAGTAGGACTTACAATTGTGTCCTTCTTTTTACTTTCTTCGACATGCACAAAACAGCTTTTACTAGATTTATTTAGAACTTCACATTTGTGTACAACTTCACGCAAAAAAAAATAGCCCTGGTGCACGCTGTATACACACCAGAGCATACTTATTACTCAGTAGTCTAAAGAACTGAGTGCATTAAGAAACTATCTTGTGAGGTGAGTACTGTTAACGTCCTATACGCAAGTATGCTCTCGTCTACTGTAACAGCGTAACAGCCCTGAACACCCTATTTGCGCCCCAGTGCACAATGGCAGTTGCTGAGAGCATGTCTACGTGCGTATTGGATGTTTGGATCTATGCACAACAACATAGATCTAGGCTATAGCCTGAGGCAATGACCAGAGGCGGTTGCTGTATTAAAAGCGAAAGACACCTTAGCAGTGTTGAATGTCTATTCAGTTTCTGTGCGCGAAAAAAGCCTACACACTGTCGAATTTACATTTTTAAGAAGCTTAGATATTGGGGGGACGGACAGCATTGCTGTCCCCTCACTCAAAACATTGTCAGGGGGAGTCACCCCTTTTGCCCCCCCCCGTGATTTACGCACTGCCTCTGATGTCATTTGACGACGTTAAACTTAGTATTAATAATAAGTATTCTAGTATAGCTGACAAAATACGCTTAGCCAATATTTTACCCGATGGCAAAGGGTCTCAGTTGTCATAAGCTGTCGTTAAACTGATGAAACACACACATTCTAGAGTCTAGATTATATCTATAAAAGAAGCTTTCAAATGTTTTAACGTTGTCCTACCTAATGCAACTGCACATGTCATGGCTACTACTCGTTTGGCTTAGCAGAAGCGTTCCTGCACTTAGGCCATTAGTTAAGTCGAAACCGCTATTAAGCCGACCTTCGTTTAGTGCTACTGTATGCGGGCCGTATTTCATATAACCTGTCTGCAATCATACTGCGTTCTTGTCAATCTGAAATTATTCAATGAACGAATAGTATTATTAATATTTTTTGGTAAGCCTTTATATAGCGCCACTTTGTATCCACTGAGTCGGAGTTAACACGCAGAAGCGTCTCATTTACGACGCCATCTATAGAGTGAAGATCGATTCCAGTATGAGTATCGGTGGATAGCTTTAAAATACGGTATAGACTATGGAAATAATGTAATTTTGAATAACATAAGAAACAAGTCTTCGAAGTCCTAACCCAATTTATTCACGATCTGCCTGGACAGATTTTATTACGTCTGACAAACACCCGTTAAATATATTATTAGCAAGATATATAATGTCTGCGCTTTCTCGTTTAACCAGTTTGTTTTAGGCTTTTTGTTACTGAACCATCTGTCGTGACTCGTGAGATCCTAATATGATACTAGATGTTTTCGGGCTTCTTCTTATACCCGCAAAATAGTTTTAATGCGCCCGTGGCACCCCCGTAAAAAGATCTTAAGTCACCCCGTAATGGTTTTTGAGCCATCGTATAGCGCGTCTAAAGAATATTTATTGGTCTTAAATTGCAGGTGAGAAAAAGTAAACAGTTGCCATTACGGTGTTTTCTTGCGATATGGCGCCCCCGTGAAAATTGTTCACTTATAGTGCGCCCATGGCGCCCCATTAAAAATGTTCACCTACAGCGCTACCCAGATACCCAGACGGACCCCAAAATCCCTCGTGTGGGCGGTGTAGCTCCTGCCGAAGACATATGGGAACTCGGCAATATGTAGTCGATGCTTTTTCCCCCAGTGCCGCAGAAGGAATCCGACCCCCGTTTCTAAATAAGTCGAAGTGCTAATATACATCTATGTAACAGCAGGGCCGAATTAGCCTTCCGGAGGTCCCATAATTATAATAATTATTATGTGTTGCCAGAAAGGAATGGAGTCAAAAGGGACACAATAATCCATTTTGATCGGTTGAAAGATTTCCATTTAAAAGTCGCAATTTCCAATTGCAAATGTTTACTTACTAATCAGACAAAAACACCTCTTTAATAAATTATTTCATACATACATGTACATTAAATTCTCATTGTTTCAGCACATAACTCCGTCTGTTGGTCATGTTGACGCTTGCGGATGAATACAATAAATTTATTACACTTGTTTGAAGGTGTCTAGGTAATTTCAAATGCTATTTGTTGTTTTGTTGACGTAATTTAACTGAATGCAGGATTTCTAAATATGTATGTAGAAATACACACATAAGCCTACAATTCAGTGTAAATGCTGTTTGTCATGTTCAACGTTACGATGCCATCAGTTGATAACAAACCCGATTAATCTAGTATATAAGAACGTTAGCTATATAAAAAAATCTATGACGTTGGAAGGTCATCTAAAACAAACCATGACGAACGAATCAATGGAGGAAGGTCATTCCACAGCATAGGACCAACAGAAGCGTAGACACAATGCTGGGAAGTAGCAGTTCGAGAACGAGGAACCAGAAGGTCATAGCGGTCTAGAGACGAAGAGGGCGATCAGAAGCAGTCGAAATCGTTTAATCAGGTTCCCTTCTATCGTCACCCCCCTCCGTAAACCAGACGTGTGCCTGGTACTACCAGAGCGCTAACAGTGGATGGACAGATGGACGCCTGTACTATATTAGCGTCCGTTTACATCCTTAGAAACAATTATTCTTAAAGTTCGTATGAATTAAATGGTAATGCTAATAGTAGGCCTGTAGCTTCCAAAGCGCCAATCAAAAGCCGTGTTTCAGATTGCTAAAAATGGCGGAAGAATAACGGATTAAGCAGAGGGCACCCGCTTGTTGACGACCGTTGCATCGAGTCCGAGATACCCTGAGCAGCAGAATCTGGTTATTATTAACTACTCATCATCGATGTTGGCTGTTGTCGTCCGTCTAATTTGCAATTGAATCTATTCTTGACAGCAGTCTAAAGCCCCCGGTATATCGTCTTTGATCGCTAGGTTTCATTTGACTCTGAACAGAGAACGGTTTGTGCGGTCACTCAGTCTCTAACTATTCAGTCACATTATTGAAGTCAATGGCCACCTGAGTATCGAATTATTATGAAAGGGATTCTGCATATCAGAGTAGGCCTACAATAGGGCCTCTGGTGTCATTCTAGAACTATAAGGAACTATACTTCGTAGTTTTCTTAGGATTGTCGAACCTGGACCATACATGTAAATGACGTAGCGGTCAAGTTATTTCTCTTAATTAAGACTGAGCTCTTTCGCCGGTGATGGTTTTGGAGTGTCTCTTAGTACTCTTCTAGGGGGCCCTAAGCATCCCTATAATTATAAACTTGTGAATAAATGAAGTAAATAAATTGAGGATCTGACGGAATGCGAAGAACAATCGAGTCATTTTGAGTTGTTTCTGATAATGGTTCAACTAGGACGAATACGTTAAATATTTTCAACTGTCCTTCAAAATACAAATGCTTGAAATTGCATCTATTATCAAGGTGTCTAAAGAGAGAGACATTTAGAGGAAAAGAGCAACCCATGTGAAATGTGGATATGGAAGAAGATGCTGAGAATAGCATGGACATGAAGAGAACTAATGAATGGGTACGTCTGGCGATTGGAATCGACAAGGATAAGACGTTACAACAAATAGTGCTAAGAACAAAGCTGAGGTTCTTTGGACATGTTATGAGCTCAGATGGATTGGAAAAGGAAATGATGCTGGCTTGTGGAGAGGGAAGGAGGAAGCAAGGGCGACCAAGGAGAAAATGGATGGATGAGATACATGAAACAGCTGGAATGAACTTGGCAGAACTAAAGAACGCGACATCAGAAAGAAAGAAATGGAGAAGCTTCATCATGACGGTCGCTAGAATTCAAAGAACTGACAGAACGAGGTGACGAGGTGAAAGACAAGTTAAAATCTTTCAAATGGCATTTAAAAAAGCGTATACCGCTATATACCAGGCCTACAATTCCTCCCTCCCTAGTTGTCAGGCTAGAAACGGACACCCAAACCACGTGTACATGTATACATGTATAGGCAGACTCAACCATCTTTCTCCATGTGGCGTAGCAAATGAGGCGTTTCTGTGTATTAACTTAGACTCAGCATCAACGCTGTAGCTGAGAGCTAATTGGATACTAGAGGCGCTATATAAATGTTCAAATACAATACATCACAATGTTATAAATATTCATTCATTCATTCGAGAATTTATATAGCACATCCTCAAGTGGGACTACTCAGAGGTACTCCCGATTATAGCAAGGTCAAAAAGAAAAGTTTTTAGCCGACTATAGAACAGAACAGAGTGAGTTCTAGTGAGCAGCCGTAACTCAGAAGGAAGGTAGTTCCATGTCACCGGGCCCACCACAGAAAAAGCACGGTTTTGCATGGTGCCATTTCGAGCAAATGGGACAGAGAGCAGCCCCCTCTGTGCCGAGCGGAGGGAGCGACAGCCTCCAACCCCAAACACCGGCCAACAGAGGTCAAACAGCCATGTCAGAGAAAGAGACCTAATTGGCATCTCCAAACCATGGAGGCAATTCTATACCGATAAATGTGTGTCATACCGTATAACTCGAGGGGCTGGAATCTCTAAACATAGTTGTTCTGCTTTAGTCTGTCCTTATGCTGCTGCTATTGACTGATTGCCAGTCTGTCGCGAGTTGTAGTTTCATCAGTTTAACAACAGCTTATGACAACAGAGGCCGTTGCTGTCGGGTAAAACATTGGTTAAGCGTATTTCAGTCTGTCGGAATACTCCAACATTTCTCATTTATGACTGAATAACTCCACTGGCTTCCTTTTCCATTCACATCAAATTCAAGGTTCTTGCTCAAGATGGTCTCAAGGCACTGAATGCTTATGCTCCCATGCATTATCATAACCAATGCAGGTCATCAACCTCTTTCCGTTTCCTTCCTTCGTCCACTTCTTTCCGCAAAACAGACAATAGATCTCATGGTATACTTCACACTGGAATAGTTTTGACACAGTCCAGGTCCTTTGCATAAATTGTTCTGCCTCTATGAAATGCTCTTTCGCCTGCTGCTTGATCTAATATTCTAACCTAAAAGCTTATGTATTTATTCTTGTGGAAAAAAGCACTGAACGCGTATCTTAATAGTTCACCCTACGAGAAGAGAGACACTTTACAAACGCTCTGATACAATACCTCAGTGCGTTTGTAGACAGTTCATAAAAATTCATTGTTTCACTTAAAATGTACTTATCACATCAAGGCCGGCTTGAAGGCAATCGCAACATTGAAAAATGTTATGTATGTAATTGGTTTAACCCGTTCTAGCGGTGTCTTAATAGATGTTGATTTTCATGCTTTCTGGGCAAAGATACAGTAGACCTACTATCTGCCGAAACAATAGTATATCTAAAGGAGTTTCTATCATCTCCTTCCGTTGTTATTGTCAAACCTTAAAAACGTAATTAGCTGGTCAAAAGTTGACATCGCATTTAGTTCCGGTTTTGACTATTGGCTATTCATCTAATGGCTGTGCTCTTGATAATAAGCTGGTTCTAGAAGTATCGCTTTTTTGGGCGCTCTAGACATCTCGTGATTACGTTTACAAAGGCCGAGGTGTAGGAGATCTGTTAAGTGAATCATTAGAACGCTGTATATCTGTATTCTTCAATTACATCGAAGATGACAGACGACATGTTTTATAGAAACATGCAAATAGAGAGAAAACAACCAAACAGTTTTAGTCAAAAAAGGATTCTTGGTATGAAACTAGTCATCCTTATTGGGGAAAATAAAGTGGTGACCCCGTTGACGAAGGTAGTATCGCAGTCTTTCTACTGTGGTCGTTGTTGGACTGGTGTCTGAGTAGGCTCTTAAAGGGGCGCTACATAAATGTGTCGAATGAATGAATGAATGAATGAATGTATTGTAGGAGGAAGTTTATTATACAGAACATTTGACGAATCTCGAATAATGGCTCTCAACAACCGGCATTCGAATTTATCGACAAGTGTCTGCTACTCTCAGTACTTTTACACTATAGATTATAGATGTCGCTTTACTCTTAAGAGATTTTGATAATCAGCAAATAATAATTTTTTGGTCGATGTATCCTCATAAACAATTGAATGCGTGTGTCATGTTAAAAAGATGTAAACTTCTCCGGAACCATGATTATCGCCTCCGAAAAGACTCAATCTATCTTCATAGGGACATTTAATGAGTTTTGCATGGTCTTTGGCATTGATGATGTAAAGCTTCAAAACACCTTTAAATCCTGAATTCTATAAACTGTATGTATTACAGATTTTATTATTTTTTATGTGTGTGTTTCTTCAGTTTAACGACAGCTTATGACAGCAGAGGCCGTTGCCGTCAGGGCCAGAGAGTGGTTTAGCGTGGTTCAGCTTATTATAATAAACTATATGTTTTCTAAGGCTATACCATTTCAAGGTGTGTAATGGAAGTAATGGAATAATTTCCGTTATGATGCAGTTTCTTCAAATACAATCAAATAGTGTTATCACGACTACCAGATTAGTTATGTATTTTGAATGCTTTACGTACATGTAGATAGAGGTGTTGAATGTATCGAGCGTCTTGCATGGCTGCTATAGATAACACTCGACTACTCTACTAACCTATATATCGCCGATACATACTATGGCTGTTTAATGCTTTGTGAATTATACAGTTTAAAAGAGTTGTGTAAATTGTTAGGCTCTGGGTTAAAGGTCATTACGCGTCTGTGTTTTAGCTAGTGTCTTCACACCAGGTAATGTATATTCTTGTTTCCACGACGTTGTTGTCTGTCGGTCATTTTATTACGCATTTTTTAGAGGCGGCGTCCTTTAATGTTTCTTTGAGCGTGCCTCAAGCTGTCGGCGTCTTTGAAGTAAGATGCAATCATGGAATTGATGGATTTCGGTGAATGCGTTTACTATTGAACACCTGCACTGAACGAAAAGAAGGTTCGGATGGTTCAATCGTCATCTCAATGATTCTCTGTTTAACATAATCTGGCTACATCCTCTTTCGATAGACAAGAACGGAAGGGTGGAAGAGTAGCACAATCTACTGCCACCACACGCTTCGACCATCGCTTCTAACACCTGAACCCTCATACAACCCAGTGATGGAATTGCTATGGATACAGGCTGAACATAACAAACAGCATTATCGCATTTGGGGGGGGGGGCTGTACCACTTGAATAAACTAGTATGTGAAACTGCTGACCTTCTTACTTTTCTTACTTCAGCTTTGGACGACTTTTTCACCGTACCGTCACACCCCTACATCATCCTAGATGGGGACCTAAACCATATACACTTCAGAGTCAATGTACGGAAGACTTATTCAGAAATGCATATTTGTGCATAACTACAAGCTATAGGCCTAAAGGTCCTGCCGTGTAGCGTACATGCAGGTCTAAAGAAGCTCTCTCTCTCTCTCTCTCTCTCTCTCTCTCTCTCTCTCTCTCTCTTCACCGACCTCTTCACCGGATCGACCCTCGCCCCTGCTGACCCCTCCACCGATGACCTCATTTGTGCTGTGGACACTCCCGCCTGCAATACCCCTCTGTTCTACCATTTTATGCTGCGCCTTTTCTGAACTGGTCTCAGCGGTGGCAATGCCCCAAATGCCAGGATCATAGCGCAAAAAAGAAAGCGTTGAATATGCAAAATAATTGCAATGCATTTACGTTCGAATTACTTATTAGCAGACTAATAGGTGCTCTTGGTTTCTAGATTTAACGCTTTTTAGAATTTACAAACTGATTACTACTGGGCTTTGCTCATGAAGAACTTCAGTTATTCTTTGAAGATACTACTTCCATTAAACACCTTCATTCTGTGTTTTCAAATATAATACATAGACGCAATTTACGTTCAATCGTACAATTTGTCAATTGGAATCACCCGTCTTCTAACAAATTATGCGATGTCGTCGATCTTATCTGATTCTTCAACCTAGGGACCGTAAAAGATAAACAATTTGGGCTACAGTAGTATTTAAAATTGGTCTGATTGCGTGTAGCATGTCAATTACATCTTATTGAGATGGTCCCTCATCTTCCACAGCAGTGCACCGTTACTATCTTTCTCCAACTGCATTATACCCTCGTAAGATTTACAATTCCTAAAATTAGTCAATTTGACGTAATAATTAAACGGCCGTTATGCCATGAGGTTTTGTTAATCTAGTGAAATGAAGAAACGCTAACAGTTGGTCGTTAGAATTCGTCAGACAATGCTTACGATAGGCCATACCAATTGCATTTCATTCAGCGTCCATTAGACCACTTTATAGCGCATTATATTTTCTTGTTTCGTCTGCATTTAAATAATATTTTGTTTTCACAAGGGTTCGGCTTAGATTCGAAGGTGTTTCTACAAATTATGTTTGACTCAATGGCCTTACCAAGGATAGCTTAATGCAAAGAAACTTCCATTAATCGCTCGGCAGTGTATTTCCTGTTCTTGTTCTATCTACCCAGCCGATTAAAACAGGTCAGTTAGCGCTTGCATTCTCAAATTATGGTATAAAATTATTTTAAGAATAATTAGGTAATTTTAGTTGTGTGGCAAATAAAACTATTAGCTTCGGTGGATTTATAGACCGGATTCCTTGAAAACAATAGATAAAAATTGATGAATATACATGTAGCATTGCTTACTATCCGAACAAGGCCTTTCTGCCTTAGCATCGGTTGCAACTGACTTCCGGTCTATCACAGGCCATTGACTGAAGCGTTATCGTTCCATTAACTATTACTACACATCAGTGGACCTCACACGAACATTATAATAAGCGTAAACAGGCTTAAACAAGGAGAGATTGACGATGACCTAACTTTCGAACAAGAATATCCTAAAATTATAATTATTGTATAACCCAGAAGGAAGGTGTATAAGTTTCCATTTTAAGTGTGTCACAAATGGTTTGCCACTAGAGGCCTATAGTTTAGATTACTGCATTATCGGTCTAAGCCGCAAAAGGTGACACTCTAATAACCTTCAAATGATTCGGCTGTAGAAAAATCGCTCCATTAGCTTGTAGCCAAAAGGTTATACATTTATGCAAAAAATATATGCGCTATACCCATTGAACTTAATCAGATGTCGCCACCTAACTTACTCGCTTACAATAATTCTCAATCTCAGATGACTTAAAGTAAAAGCTAAATTTTTATTAATTTCTTTAGATAATCGGTGGCGCTGGTGTTGCTGACGTAAGCTTAGACCACGCTATCAAGCGCCGAATGGAAAATAAATCGAAAAAACTTTAATAAATAGAAACGCCAAAAGAAACCCCCGTCTTAAACCCTCAATTTTCTTTGGAAATCAGTGGGTCCCCGCTGGGCCCAAAAGGTTGCTTCTTGCTTTTGGCATGAAGCCCCACATTTGACGCTTACCGGCGCTCCGCATAATCACTACGATATCCTAACGGATATCGCATTTTACTCCAATAGGGTTGATCAGTCACTCAATCAGTTTGGGCTATTACATGGATGACCAAGTGTTCAATTCATGATGGAAACAAATAGTAGGCCTAGCTATAGAAATGTGTTAATAAAATAAATGAATATAGATTATTAGCACATATATGGATCTTACGACGGTAAGGAAAATAGTTTGTACACTTTTATATAAAAGCTTAATATAGGTTAAAAGGTGTTCGTATTCACCATTAGGTCCATTACCTTTGAGCTGTTCCCTTTACTCTTCGTCGTTCTCGTCCCATAATGAATTTAGTAGATGTGGAGTTGTATCATGTAGGCCTTTGCTGCTAAATTCGTTTAATGCATGATTTGTATATTGTATAACTGTCGCCAACGACCTGTGATGTCATACGACGACGTTTAACAGTTGATTGACGACTGACAACGGACAACGGAACACAATTAATTTTACAGTTGCGTAAATTCATCATACAAGGATAAACAAAAGCAGTTTTAATAAGAATAATAATGCATAGCTTTTTAACATCTGTTGACAAATTTAATTATTATGAATAACATAAGAGCCCAGAACGCATCTCCGAATTCAAGTATTAGTGAACTTTATATAGCGAGTTTTTACAGCTTTTAACTGTTGTCTAAGCGAACGTCGAATTGAAGCTTATTCGAGTCAATGCTTTTAATTTTATTTATATCTTCTAATCTCGTCCAGTTTACTGTTACTCAGAGTCAGTTACGGTCCCGACTACAGTCCAAAAGTGTCTCCGAGTGTATGATATGGATAGAAATGAATTCGCATATTTAAGCCTATTGACACTGGATCAGATCTTTCTATCTGAAGGTCACGACCTCAATGGCGGTCACCCTCTTTCTCGCATCATGTCGTATGCGGGGCGTTTGTCGCCTTCAGAAAAACGATAATATTGAATAGTTTCTTTACATCTAGTGCAAAATGTAAATAATTATTAAGACAAAAATATGCACAGCAGGAAATTCACAATAATATGAAATTGGTAAAAGTCCATTAAGATGGAGAAGTCTTAATTACTGAGGTCACACGAATATTTTCTCAAGAATAATGTGATGAACTCAACATTTTCTATGAACTAAAAAGTTATATATGTACCGCGTGATTCCCACGATTTGGAGGTATCTGTATTGCGACAATAATATTAATTACTCTCTGATAATTATGACGAAAATGTCCCACGGGCAAACTAAACACTTTTTCATCTGTGCTTTTTCCTTTTTGCGGTAGTACCAGTCCAAATTCTAGGAAAATAAAAGTGCGGTGCTAATAACCTGGAATATCCTACCACAACGCTAATGGCTATCGCCCGCCGACCTGAAAACTTATCTGCGACCACCTACCTACAAACTAAGGGATTTGATCTTGGGAGTGACATTGACCCAGGATTCTAATCCACGTCACTACAGGTTGACCACAGAACCAATGATTGATCGAAAGATCAGTACTCTGAGCAGTCATGTCTCGTGAGAGCAGCAACTAATGTGCATACGCTCATGCTGTCTGATGCCCTTTGTGATCTACCACGAGTGTCCTCTACAGTCGTTCTGTATTAGCCGCAGGTTATTCAACGGATCCATATCTCATATTTTTGGGAACAGTATAAACACAGGTCATGCTCTGAATTGCATCCTTGGCAGAAATTTAGTTCATTATAGTTTCGAACACCTTTGAAAAAATGATCAAATTCAGCTCATCCTGAAGTACCGATCCAAAGTCATATTGGCGCAGGAAGGTATAACTCCAATGACATTTGTTTATGACACATCGTAGAAACACAGCTATTTTACAAAATTAGAGCAATTATAATAATTTACTTTTAAATTGTTCATATAACTAATATACAGAAAATATAATTATAAACTTAGCTATATATTATGTTGAAGCTAGTTTTTGCGTGTCTTTAACAACTTAAAGTTCGAGAAGTTGATTTGATAAATTACCTGTTTAGATTCTAATTTTCAGCTATATGCTGTTTTCTAAACTGTGGCCCACTTGCAACTGGATAAGATCTGAATAAATATCAATTTGCTTTCATAAATATGATGTTAATTATAATTGTACATTTCCATTATTGTCAGCAACGGCTAGCGACGCCTTACGGCGACATTGGTTAAAAAATGGTTCACCAATTTCTTTACCGACGGCAAAGGCCTCCGTTGTCATAATCTGTCCTTAAACTGCTGAAACGCACACACTTGATTAGCCTACTTTAGCATGATCAAAAATACCTTGAATTTAACTGAAACAGATGGATGAAAGTGTCAGTTGCTATGCTAAGTAACAGAACAGTTACTGTGATCGAACTCAGAAAGCGCCAGTCAAAATGTTAAACAGAGGAGAGACAACGCTAATCGTGCAGTGTCTACTAAATAGAAAACTGTTTCTATTTCAATGTTTGTTCCTTTAATCTGAAACAACCAACCTATGCATATTAGAATACTTTCCCAGGCTGTCCACTGTAACCCTAACACAGCTCTATTTGCCCACGCTGTAGTCAGGAGTTCTTCTGACTGGCATCCCTGAAGAAAAGCTACATGACATGTTGAATAATGGGCTTGAGCGGGTTCACCGGGCGGCGGCTCGCTTTTCCAAAACTGACCGTATCTCAGACTATATGCGGGAAGTCTTGCACTGGCTTCCCTTTCCCCAGCGCATCTACTTTCGTATATCTTCTTTGGTCTGGAGGTGCCTAGCGGGTGAAGCGCCTGCATATTTGCGGGAGCTGTGTTGCCC
>JAQFXW010001624.1:0-14501 GCA_034693945.1 Dendrobaena attemsi | reverse complement strand
TCTCTTTCTCTCTCTCTCTCTCTCTCTCTGTCTCTGTCTCTCTGTGTATCTGTCTCTGTCTCTGTCTTCTCTCTTGAGAGTTATGGAGGGAAAATAATAGCAGTAATGACTAGAAAAGGTCGTCAGTATATCCGGAGTTAGACCCAGTTGCGTCCATCCAGTTGCAAGGGATAATCGTAAAAACACATAACATAGTTTACGATTACTATACACACTACACAATGTAATCCGACACACGAACATAATTTATAATCAAGTAACCGATTATCGTACATAGCTGATGTAGGGACTTGTCGTGCAGTGTTCGTGTGTGTACACTCGACGTATAGGCCTACAGAAGAAAGGTGCACGTCGTAGGCCTATAGCCCTACATGCACGCTGGTCTACTGATGGCTTCAAGTATGGCACAAACGCATACAGCTGTTGTATGCTGCAGGAGCCCCGCGTTCATTGGACCATGTGTTTGCATTTCAAGGCCTTTGTTTATCTTCGAACTGATTTATTTGCAAATACTCACCCATCAACGACATTTGTTCAGTTCTCTCTCTCTTTGGGGCAAAGTTCTTCTCCCGGATGCAGAGCGCTACAGAGAACGGGGTTCGGTCTCTATTCCTACAGAGACATGTATTAAGCCGCAAGCGTCGTCCAACGTGAAAGGCTGCTATAGCCCTGTACGCGTCGTTTCTACTTCGCTTTTCGTCTCGTTTCCTACGACGACTCAATTCCGTCGCCAAATATACGACGATACGGATGAGCTCAACAGTTTGACGGTTTCTCAAAGAAGTCGTGTCGAAAAAACAAGCCTCATCCAAATATCCTCCTCGTCTCAGTATCAATCAACAGGTGACAAAGCTTAGCTGGCGATTTAATCCGTCGCCCGGACCGCACGCCGCCGACGCCCATTGGTCGAATGCGCCTGTCAGTCATTGCGCCGACTCGGCGATTGGCCAGGCGCGCGTGATTGACAGCCGACGTGTCGTAAGTCTTAACCAGGTGAGGCTCGCAACTCGGTTTATCGCCGGCGTTTTCTACTATTGACTGATTCTGTCACTTGAATATTGATGCGTCGTTGAGCTGTTCAAATATAGCAGATCCGTCAACAGACTTGAAGACTAATTCGTGGAGGTTCGTAACAGGTTCCGGTCCGTCTCTGCGTCAGACGGGGCGTGACCGATGTACGCACGCGCATATAATGGCCGCGTCTATTTCGGTCGGCGTGTAGAAATGCCTTTGCGATAGGAGTTATGTGACATATAATATGCCGACTGATGAGTATACGTAGGCGGCTGTGGTGATGGGCTGTGTATAGGGGAGATGCATGGCCTTCATACTGAAGCTCAATGGACGACGAATGACCTTCACTCCTTCAGTGTCCTCTGCAGCTTCCTACAGGTCGACTTCCATGCAGACCAGCGATCCTATCGTCATGTTCCGTGCATCGTACACCCGTAACCTCGATATCCCCATGCAATGCATGTATGCATGCATGCATGCGAATTCTGTCGGCGCACGCATGCTTGACGTTTGCCACCTTGACTGAATGTATTTAAAATACAAGCATTTATACAGCACATAATGTCGACTGACAGACAGACAGAGAGACACAGAGAGAGAGACAGACAAATGATGGACAGACAGAGACGTACAGACAGACATACAGACAGACAGAGGGAGAGTCCTGAAAGACGGAGAAACAAACAGAGAAACAGACAGACAGATAGAGACACAGAGAGAGACAGGCTGATGAACAGACAGAGACGGACGAGCAGACAGACTGATAGACAGACCATACATGATCTGGGTTATACCTTCCCGCAACCCCTAAAATCTTAGTACAGGACGATTCAGAGCCTTCTTTTGCTAAGCGGCGTTGGTGTAAGTGAAACGTAGAATGGAATGCTGCATGCAAGCGGACAGAGACATCAGTCAGAGGCAGAGTTGAATCGACTGCAGCAGCTGTAGATTTTTGTCGACCTTTGACCTTTCCTTCTATAACTCTATAACCTGCAGCTGCATGTGCTGCATGTATATTAATCAATCAATCAATCGCAATTTGTATAGCGCCCCTTCAAGATCCCTATACTCAGAGGCGATGTATATAGGCCTACGCCTATTAATTAGGCTTTACTGAGACTCCTATAGATAATAGAAATTATTGCGACCGCATGAATGTAAAATGACCGAAGATACAACACCATTATAATAATGAACGATTTGATGTTCTTTATTTTATTCGGAACGCTGCAATGAACCGTGAATTCTGTTATGATTCAAAAAATCACGTTGAAATGAGTTTTACTATAATGTATAATGACGCAAAATTCCATATTGCATGAAATCACCATAGACCTATAATAATATATGGGAAGACGAGCCATTGCAATTATGATCAATAATACTTAGCCATAATGGATATTTGTCGTACAATTATGGCGAATGGTCGTAACTATAGGTTTGATCTATGAATGCAAGCGTTTGTGTAACTATACACTTAATATATATATATAGCGCATTTTGTGTATAGCATATATATATATACACCTCACATTAATTATGGTGAGAGTTTAATTAACGACGAATGATTGCTAAACGCAGATTTTCTGTTTTTTCCTGCAGCAGCATGTCAATTCATCGAACTTTATCTATATATATAAATATATATATTCGATCTGCCGATTTTATATATATATATATATATATATATAATCGGCGATTATATATATATATATATAAACGGCGGATCGAATAGCCGACCGAAGACCACTTTAGGCAAAGCTTCCATGGAGTATATAATGGCATGTAGCTGCGGGAATTAACACACGATCGTGTCCCCATCAGATCGGTCTTCACATGCGAACGTAGTGGGTCAGCCCTGGCCGGACACCCGCCGCCGGGGAAGAATGCCATGGGTGATGCCGATGCACAGAATAGTCGCGTAGGCCTATATATGTTTTTGCACTGCAGTGACGCATGACGTCCATAAGGCTGCATTACGAGGATACATGAAGCCTATAGGGCCCATCACCAAAAGCAATAATATTTAACTTTCATATAACACAAATGTTGTTTGAGTTTAGATAATAACAGATAAATTGTAACTAAATCTCATGAGATAAGTTCATTTTTTTCTGCTGCTTTAAGGCCATTTCGTAAATTGTATACGAAAGGAGAACAAGAAAAATTAAAAACCCATTGCAAATATTCTTGTTTTTTTATTTTTCTAAAAACCCAAAGACACTTTAAATTAAAAAATAGAAATTCTCAACCTCTGATTACTATATAGGGGTCTATAGAGACATTAATTTTTTTAGATCCTTAGTATAATGCGTGGTTGTGTCAATGGACAGAGCATATGGCTTTATCTATAAATAATTTAAATATAGTCTATAATGTATAAGAGTCAAGTCTTAGAACAATTATGTTGCGCTATATGTGCGATACTCTGCCGCTAAAGGATACAGTGCACTACATTGTGTCAACACTCGGCAAATATATTTGACGTCATTAGAAAAGGGCGGTTACCCATATCACAGGCCAGGCATGCAGGCATACCTAAAGTATAATAACAAAGTCATCGTATCGGTGGCGGTGTAGACTATGCAAGTGCCAGCGTGTGCTAGTGTTGCTATCTCCGATTGTAACAGCGGCGTTCCTTCAGAGAGTATTATGCCGCCACTGCATACATCCTACACTTCCTTATCGAAAACGTCCGCACTTCTGCTTCACACTATTATAGACGGGCCATTATGCGAGGAGGGACTACAATGGCGGCCATTTAAAAAGAAGTAGAATGCCTTCCTATGTATTCATCTGCTCTGGTGACAGTATAGCGGATACTTGGACGGACTGTATCTCTATCTAAAGGCGGCCTCCTCCTCCTCCTCACCGCCACCGAATCAGCCTTGCGGTCGGTCGACGGGATTCGCTTGGACGGCAAGAGGCAACGGACTCGCCCTGCAGCGTCAACGACGTCGCCTCTCTCTTATCTATATCTGCTGCAGTTGGACAGACAGAACGTTCTCTACGCGGTGCAAAGGGTCACCGTCCCTGCTGCACGCGGGGCCGTGCATGTGGGACGACGACCATGGTGCAGGGAGGCTGCAGGAACGACGGCGGAGTGCGGGTGGCCGATAATTAGCGCTCAAGAGCGGCTATATAGGTCTCTCGCATACCTTAAATATACAGCATATACGGCAGGGAGGAGGCAAGGCTTCTCTCGTTATTCCCCATCCAGATATATATTGGCGCTGCTCAAGTGTCGAACGAATACCTATCGACGACATCCCCAGCCACTTACCACCACTCTACGACAACCACCATCCCTCCCTTCAACCCCCTCCTCCACCATCAGGACCTCCCTCCCTCCCTCCAACGCCGCTAAATATATATATATGTAGCCTACCTTCGACACACTCGAGAACGATAATTGTCGCCTGCAAAAGAGCATTTTGCTCTCCCTCCCTCGGCCCCTCTCCCTCCCGTCTGAATAAATAAATTTAGAAATTCATGCCATTCTGTTCCTCTCACCTCATGTGTACTAGGGATGTGTATATATACAGTATACGCTATACATATATAGGCTTACAGTATACGAAACACTATGGATGACTCGGGAATACAACACATAATTATTATATGTACACTATAGAGTGTAATGTATACTATACGAGTCTGATATATCACTACATGGGCATAAATATATATATATATATATGTATATGTATATATATATAAGTAGGATGCTATACTGTATATATATATGTATATATATAAGCAGAATGACAGACAAACAGATCTGGAGTTGTGCACGTAGTTATTGAGTATAGTATAGCCTATAATGGTATACGTGTGTGGTGTATGTGGTCAATACGAGGGTCGTGTCACCCTAAATAAGCCTCTATTCCAATAAACGAGAATTGACTTTGTTTGATTGATTGATCTCAGCCATTATAATTATAAGTATCAGAATGTCTGACGACGAGTTTCTCGTTAAGTGATCTTGGACAGAGATATTTTAAACTTGCATAATGTTCAGAAATAACTCCTCTATCGTCATTTAAAATTCATTTCACATAGCCTGCATGATATTTGACGGAGTTACAGTAAAAATATGTAAAGTGTAACTTTTAAAATAAAACGTTTTAATGAATCACCGTGATGTGTGTTGGTGGTAACGCCATTAATGTTTGTTTTTTGTCTATATAATTATATTCTGCATGGATTGATTGATTGATTGATTCTGCATGGATGATCTCTTCTGGCGTTCACGCATGAGCGAAAACGCGCGCATGCACACTGCATCCGCCAGTGCTTAATTGACTGATTCATCAATGAAGCGCTGATCCATGCATGCAGCTCGTCCCATGTCTCCGCATTCGACGACGCCACATATTCGAGGTCAGATTCTGTTGACCCTGTTCTTGCATGAAGCTACAGGACCATAGGTCCGATCCTATGTCTATGTTCTACCGAATTTAAATCAGGGCTGTGTTGGGTGGCCGCAAAGTATACGGCGGTATATTTCAATTTCCCGTAACGCAACAGTATGTAGGGTGTTGTATGACAAAGGTCCCTTCTTCGTCGATCGACGCTTGATATAGCCCTAAGTCTGATAGAATGCACACAAACTCGTTCTTCGTTCTCCTCACTTGTCAACATTCACAACAGACACATCAATCCAATAGTTCGCATCAAACGTCAACTTCACGTACAAAGAATCTTATGCGACCTATCTTGGCAGCGGTCAAGCCCAGACTGCCCTCTACCATCAAACTACGTCACACGACAAAACGACCACTCCTCTTATCGAATCACCGAACCGTGAACTCGTAATTTCCAAACCTCGTGCCTCCACCTACCGAATCTCACCATATCCTATAAGGGATATCAGAACTTGCGCTCAAAGTTCGGATATAATCTCATATTTTACTGAGCTACAGAAAGAAGCCGTGTATATAAAAATATTATGGCATACCGTCTATATTTATGCAGAAATGCATGCATGTAAACGACGCGTTATTTAGAGCTCAATCTGCCACTTCATAAACTAGCATCACAAATGATGCATAGGCCTATATTATATCGTCTATGTGAACGTGGGCTTAATCAAATAACTTTAAAAATAAGTAGGCCTATGCATTCTGAACACGAGTGCGAATACAAGGGTCCATGCACGCGAGGCCCATCAACGGCACCCGTTAGACTGCAGGCAACAAGTCTTCTTCCAGCCGCACACGATATAAGCTTAATAGTAGTTAAGAGATTTCGAATTGGATGGCAAACACATAATTACATAACGGCGAGTATACAAACAGCGAGTCAAGAACACAGCAAACAAGACGACCGCAGACACTGCCGAACAGAGACTGTATACACCCTCGATGTATATAATGTCTACGACTCTACGTGTATAAAACTGTACGATATGCTAGTTTCCGTGTGCAAGAATTATAAGCTATGGGCCTATAGGCCTATTGGGAACTAAAATGACTTTGCATTTTCACCGAAGACATAATTTTGAACATCCAACCTACTAATTTCAAACAATCTAAATAAATGTCATTGCTGGTGAGAAAAAAGTCAGCTCATCATTGTCAGATCAATTCTAGAAGTTGTACAAATCACTTGTTCTGTTAGCTTAGTTAGAAAAAGCCGAGTGCTCACATTACCACATAAATAGGTCAACGTAGGCTATTATATAAGAATGCCTCAGATTCCCATGCAGCTGTTAAATTTTGTAAAGGATATCGTGCTGGAAACAACTATCCCCCTATTGATGCAATTAAGAAGTTTAAATGTGCGGTTCTCGACGAGTTCTCCGTCCGCAATTATTTTCATGACTTTCAATTTCTATTAGTAATTACTATTGTTTTCATCGTGGTGGGTGCGCCTTCTTTTTTTCCATTTTTGTATTGTGCAGGCAATTTCACGCAGTTACCGATGATGTTCTATTGTAAACTCTTTACCACTGACGACAACTAAAATATTATTATTTTCGCTCAGTTTTCTGGTAGGGAATAGGCATACTATCGCGTGAGGGGCATGTGGGGTAGTCGTCGCCTTGCGTCCGAAGGATCGCGGGTTCGATTCGGACCCATGCCATGCACCGCGTAAGAACATTGAGGAAGTCCTTCACTTATACAGTTTCTCGTGGCGCTTGGGCGTGAAAATTCTCCAACCCCTTTGGTCTTACTTATTTACGCCTAAATCTGCATGTATTATACACTCGTTCATCCATATTTAGCATACTGCAACATGATTTGGGCTTCTAATTACGACACGAGACTAAAACATCTTGTTACTCTCCAAAAGGAGCTATAGGATCTTTTCAGGATCGGGATTCCGTGTCTCCTCAACTCCACTCTTTCGTCAGTTTAAAATTCCACAACCCGAACAAATCAAAACTATCCAAATTTGTGAATTCATGTTTAAGTATCGAGCTCGTTTTCCTCCACCAATATTGGTCAATTATTTCCATTCCATCTCTGACCTACATCATTATGAAATAAGATCTGCAGCAAATTTCAGAGGAATTTTTACTCGTACGGATTCAAGGAGATTTTCCTTAAAAAGTACTGGTCCCCTAATATGGAATAGCCTACCAATTCAACTGCAAAATATCCAAGCCTTTCGTTTGCTTAAAACTCAATTACGCATTTACATCTTCTCCAAGAGTACCTAAAACTTATGGTGTGTGTTTTAGTTAACTAGTTAAGTCCTACACTAACTTCTTAGTTTTTCACCGTACTATATACAGGCCTACCATGATTGCCTTCTTTGAAATTATGCTCTGTACCTTATTTTAAGGTGACCCTTGTTAGCGGGGCCTTGGCCCCTTTAGGTTTCTCCCATTGCCTCCATTGTCAGTCTATTTGTTAAAAAAATTGTTAATGCAAAATTTTACACTGGAGTCAATAAAAAAGTATGGTTATGGTTATTATGGTCTGTAGTCGGGATAGCCTCTGAAGGCTCTGAGTAGTAGGAGACTTGAAGAGGCGGTACAGAAATACGTAATTTTTTTTAAATCCTGGGAACTTCTCCAGAGGTAATTACCTAGATTAAACCTTGATTGGTCTCGGGGTCCTACGCTACAGAGAACCTCTGCTGGCGTGAAGAAACGCTAATGCAGCCTATTGCATAACTTAGTATATAGACCTGGCTTTGTTCTGACTCGGCAAAAGACCTGTTTGTAGTGTTGTACATTCCCGTAGAACACTAGAAGAAATTATTTTAACTGATTAAAGACGAGAGATGTCTTGATAGGAAAGATAACTCTTGATGTATGAAACGTCCATTATTACCATTTAAGTATTTCTACAGACATAATATTATAGGCCTACGATTGTTGTCTATTCTTATCGTCTGCGTAGGCGATGACGCAGGAGATCACCCATCACTCGAATATAAAAAGTCAGACATCAACCGTCCGCTGCTGTTTTAATTAAGTCACGCCTGTTTACGCTGATCAGCTCTGGTTGATATATAGCCAATTATCAGCGCCTTTGCGAGGCTCATTATGATTCTGGTAACAATAGATCAAGAGATGGTATATACATCAATTCGATCCTTCCTTTATTGGATTTGGCTACCTTGAACAAGTCGTCTACTGACCTTTTCCTTCATTGCCACTCCACCAACCTCAGGCGAGCTCCAATGCTGCATGAAATTGGACCTTACAATGCCATCTATACTTATGCTTGCCGATTCCTTCGTGCCAAAATAAAATATCAAGCAGGCAATGCATAGGTAGCCTATTGTCCATATGTTAGGCCTATTGCACATTTTTGTTATTATCTTTATCAACGCACCATCCCCAGTTTTTATAATTCTATATTTATCCCGTCCTGGCCCGGTGCTTTATTGTCCTTCAATTGTTTAATTGCCCATTCCACCTCTGCTTCCATAACTTCCGGTTTCTTTTCATATTGTATACATCGATTTGTTCTTTCGTTATTCTCTTATCTTCACTATAGGCCTACAGCTCCACCGCGTATTCCTTCCATCTGTTCTTCATTCCCTCTTCATCTGCAATTATGTGTACATCTCCTGACTTCAGTGATCCCATTCTAGGTGTTAATTTTTTCGTTATTTCCCTCACCTTTGAGAAAATTTCTTTAGTTCTTCCTTTCTTTCCCACTTCCTCCATTTCGTTGCGCATTTAATTGAGATGTTGTTCTTTATCTAAACGTAATTGCTTTTGGACTGACCGGTTCATTTATCTTACCTTGTCCCGGTCTCCTTTTTGCCTCCTTTCTTGATAGCTTCCTTCGAGAGCCACGAATGTCAATTATCAGGGAGCGTAAAAAGTTGCATCGAACCTACACGAAGCCTAGATCTACTTTGCGACTGATGCAGCCTAGGAAACAACTTTAAGAGTAAGCCTAGTAGGTCTATATAAGGGCCTATTCGTCTATTATGCATAAACATATGTAGGCCTACCCATCTGGCATGCTGCATTACCGCGGATGCTTTACAAACAGTAATTAATGACTAAGCAATAATTATAAGCTTACATGTTATACAGTAGCCTAGACGTACAATTAGTGTATAAGACTAATAGCAGTCTTAACTTTTTAAGACGGGCAGTTTATTTAGACATTTTTCTATCAGTGTTCCAGGGCCCCCGATATCGAATTCTTCCTCTCATTAGTGGGCAACTGAAAATTATGTGGTCTTTTGCATAGGTTAGGCCTATAACATAGGTAGGCTATAACTTAACGTTATTCCTGCGTGAATAGACTCATGAGAACGTGTAAGCCTATGTTGTCTATAGAATATTATGACTGAATTGAACAGAGTGTGACTTCAACGTAGGCTATAGTGCACAGGCTCTACAAGATTTTCAGTTGTAGGATCGGCATAGTTATAGTCACGTCTCTTAAGTTTATTTGGCAGCTTTTCTATCACGCTTCTATATCTTTAGCAGCTGCTGTCGCAGACTTAACAAAAAGTGCAATTTGCTCTGGAATATAATGCAATTAGTCTCAAAATCGAGTCTCAGCAGTGCCTTTAGAAATAGTAGCCCTAATGCAGTGTTGTCCAACCTTTTTGGCACCGTGGGCCACAAAATAATTATTCTTGAGGCCGCGGTCCGCACCATCAAAAGCAGCATCTCTGAGCCCAAAAAGCCGATGACCTTTTTAGTCATTTTCTCGTATTCTCAATGAAACCTTCTATGCGCCCCTAAATCACAGCTAGGCCGCTTGTCTAACTTCTTTTAAGAAAAATATACACTCAAAAGCGTCTCTTTGCAATACAAATAGACATACAAAAGTTCAACAAACTCAGGTGGGTCGCATAAAATCCTCTCGCGGTCGGCATGCGGCCCGCGGGTTGGACAGCACTGCCCTAATGGAACACCAATGGAAAACATCTGAACAGCAACGCCGTCTGGTGAATTAAGCGCAACGTCTGACGTGTTGCGCAACTCAATTCTCCGCAAGCTTCATAGAGGCCTAGAAGACCTGTGCATCGACTCCAATGACTTGGTCATCCCAAGCCTGGTCGAGTCGTTTCTTCTTAGCACAAGTGCGCAACTGATCCCAACTCGAATTTATGAAGAAAAGTGACCTCAAGTCGTTTTGTCTACAAGTCGACTGAAACTGACTTGGGAATTTGGAATGCAAAAATAAATAAATAAATGGTAGAGATCACCGTACCATAGTTCGTAAGCAGTCGAAACAGATCGATGAAACGATTCAGAAGCACCTGTCCGTTTGAATAAATATTCTGTAGCCCAAGCTTATTATTGACACCTACAGCTGTCTGTAATTTCGTTAACATTATGCTTTATTGAAAGAAACAACTCAAATTAGGATACACAATGCTTTATCAATTCGTTAATTCACTGGTTTGGTTCAATGTTTGTAGAATTGGCCTGCGAGGCTGTGTGAAATGGCTGTTAAGCGAGAGCAAGCGTATGATTTCATAGCATGCTTCATAATCCTTCATAGCCTTTCAGGCCTACTCATAGGCCTATATAAGGTCTATCCTAGTTGATTGAATCATTACATAGGCCTAGGCTTACTATAAATTCGAAGACTAATTAAAATGAATGATTACAACGAGGACGAATCTGTTACAACCACATAGGCCTATTAAGCTCAGTTATTTTCGTTATTGAGGACAATCTAAAAAGCTAACAAAACAAAAATGATAAGCTTAATAAAATGTCTTGTTCCGTTGCTTCTTGGACATCTTGAAACCTTTAAACAGCGTGTGTGTGTGCATAATTTTGGAAAATTGATTAGCTTAAATAAATTGAAGAAACAGCCAAAAAGGATTATCTATGGCGGAGACAGCGATACTCGCCATTACTCGGAAAGACACTATATAGGCTAGTCTATTCAGAACTATGGAGTGACATTTCTTATTTGCTGTAGGGGATGTAGCCTACCCCGCAGATTACGCCTACGGGTAGGCCCAGCCTTGCAGTCCAGCACAATAATTTAATGTCATCGAGACGAACTCTATATTAGCCCATGCAGTTTTAATCTATATTGCAGTTAGCTACCGGTAGGCCTACATTGGGAGCGCGCCGGCCGTGTGTTTGCACGGACCGGATTCGCGCCAGATGCCTGCCGACACTCGGGAGATTTAACATCTCGGGCTAGCACAAAGGTCGTGTGTGGAGCGAGGGGATAGTCGATGCCTTGCGTTCGAAGGGTCGCGGGTTCGATTCAGACTTGATTCACCACGTAGGGACATTGAGCAAGTCCTTCACCTACAGTTGCTCGTGGCGCTTCATCGTGAAAACTCCGACACTCCTTCGGGCTGTAGTCGGGACCGCCTTTGAGTAGTAGTGGACTTGAAGGGGCGGTATAGAAATGCGTAAATAAAAACTCGAACGCATTAGCCTGCAAATGCATCAGGCATAGACGAAGAAGTCAATTTCTACATGGTGTAATCAAAATGTGATAAAATTCAGCTAGCCTAGCTAAGCTGTCGGCACAAGCCTACGAAATTTCACTGGTGCGATATATATATATATATATATAGGCTCTCGTCTAGGCCCACTAGACTGTGGCAACGACATTTCTACAATTTGCAGTAGGGGCCTAGGCCTAATTAAGCCTAAGAATAAGCCTACTTGTTTATTTGCATTGAAAGCTTGGCGGCTGTTTGGTAGTGGAGGTTCTTTGGAAGTTTGGAATGGAACAGCCAGTGACGGATTTACGTTTGTTAGACCTGGTACACAAATTTCCATGGAGGCCCGCCGGCGCCACCGCATAGGCTAACCAAGACCTGCAGACGGTAGACGAAATATGATTATAGCACCTACTAGCCTAGGCCTAGGCCTAGTATGCATGCTTGGTCAAATTTTTAGACTAGAAATTTTATACTAATTTGACTAGTAGGCCTAATTCGACTACTAATTTAGACTAAGCTTAGTACTGCTACTACAGTAAATACTACTAGTAGGCCTAGGCTACCGTAGGCTCCTAGGCTAATTGTCTAAACATGTAGGACTTTTTGCTGTAGCGAAGGCCTCGACTCTTTCACACAAGCACAGGCGCAATGTGCTTACAGAAATCAATCTAGCGTTAATAATTAAAAACAATAGAAGGTAAGCCCCTTTTAACGGGACTGTCACGTTTACAGCTTCTCTGTAGGCTAGGCCTAATCGTAAAGACTGCAGCGCTCACGCTCTCGTGAAAGACTTGTCCCACAAAGCGCCCTTCAGACTGTTTAGACTTCTAGTGGAGTTGTATGGTATTTGTCCGGCGTCCGCTGCTATTGTAGCGCGAAATCAGGTAGGCTATAGCCGATGGCTTTTACTGTCATACAGTTGTACTAAGCTTAGTTATACGTGGGGCGTGGTAGTGTTGCCAGGGGCTCCTATGAAAACAGAGGGGATTCTACAATGCATAATTTTCAGAAACAGAGGGAAGACTGGTCAGATGGGATGGAAGAATATTTTTGAGGGGGGATAATGGAAAGTCATGAGTTCTTGAGCCCTGCTGCTTGGGGGGGGGATAGAAGCCCCTGAAGACTGTAACATATAATAATTATTATGATAATAATATTTCGATAACTAACAGTAAACAATGACCGAATGGATTGGCTAGAACGCGCACAGTAGGCCTACAGCTTCGTAGCCGTGCTATTTTCCAATGCCCAACCACTGCACGAAATAATAAGCCTACGTTTGTGTCTCCAGTTTCACGTGTACTTCGCTCGGCACATGATCACGGGGCACCTGCAGGCTAATACTAAATGCCACGTGCGCATGCGCATAGAAAATCCGCCCCACTGACACGATTGCCGTGCTTTGATCCGGATGCTTGCTCTCTGCAAACGCTGTAACCATGGATACGCGTCAATAATGAAGCCAGCCGCCATGTTGAAATTCCTAAGCCGCGTGCCCGTTCGATTATTTGCAGTCAAACCATGCTTATGCTAGAGGTGACCTATTTCTTCACTATTTCTGTTAAAACAAAGCCCCAAAAAACAGATTTTAGCAAGCAGTATTCGGCTTATTTTTGCCAAGATCGTTTAGACTTCTCTGTAGGGCCTGTAGGCTGTATACATGTAGGTCCACTGAGTTTGTATATCGACAGATATTAATTAGGCCTAATTGATCTGTTGATAATGCGCCCGCAGATATGAAAACCCTGAAGGTCTCCAGAGAAATTATAACCATGATGTTGCTATAGGCCTATCCAATGAATTTTTGGGGCCTACTCAAAAACATTAGCCCCCTAACTGTTGTCGATTCTTTTTAGCTCATGCGTTGACCTTTTTATAGGTTTGTCTGCTTAGCCTAGCTTACTTCATTACTCTGCTAAGTAGAGCGACTACTTGTCTTTAGTCTAGTGGTAGCGTATGTAGTGTAAACTGTAAACAAATTAGGTGAAAGCATGATGCATCATCTCCTTCAAGTCTCATAATAATATTATCTGTTTCCTTTTCTGTTGCCTACAGTTTGAAAGCTTACCACCCGATGACGAATGCGACGTGTTTGTAGTTGGCTTCTTTGATTCCATTTCCTAGTCGAGAAACTTCTTCATTTTCTGTATTAAATAAGGCTGTGTTATTAACCGAGATTCGAAATTGTCTTGTAAACAAAGAGCTGTGCGCGCAAAGTATCCGTATGTCCAGACAGAGCAGAGGAATGTGGTGGCTGTGGTCGTGGCAGGTGGGCGTGTCTTCGGTTGCAATGATGTAATAGAATTCCCACAATCTTACCAGGTATATTGATCAGAAGAAATCGATTGCTTTGTCAGCAGCAGTAGCAGCGTTGGAACCAGTTCCGTAAAACAGATCACGCAAATCTCGACTGACTAGCAACTAGGTCTAACTAGGGACGAACTATGAACGCGATAGTGTAGTGGTGAAGGTCCCGCCTCGCAACTGAAAGGTTGTGGGTTCGAATCCCACACACCGTGTAAGGACCTTTAGCAAGTCTTTCACTCACAATTGCTCAAGGGCTTCGGCGTGTAAAACTCCGATACACCCTCGGGCTGTAGTCGGGACCGCCTCTGAATAGTAGTGGACTGTAA
>JAQFXW010001623.1:0-14508 GCA_034693945.1 Dendrobaena attemsi | reverse complement strand
AGAAATATAGAAATTAAAAATACTGGCAGCTAAACAAATTATGCCTAAAAAGGGTTCCATAGAAAAACGTGTGACGATAAGTAAAAACATCAAACACAATTCAAAGTAAAACCAGTAAAGCTTTGTACGTTATGTAAAGTACCAACACATCAGCTGACTTTAGTTCTCAATGGAAGTTTGCATTCTCGTTTTGTACCAAATCTTCTATAATATCTACAATTAACCTTGAACTAAGATTGTGGACAGAACTAAAATTTTCTATCGCCTCTTCACATTGTTGGACGCGGTTTCTGACAACGGTTTTCATTGTCTTCATTTTGCATTCGAGCTAAAGATCCAGTCCGGTCACCTACAAGATTTCAGATAAGCCTAGAGCATTTTGACTCCATGCTTTAATATTAAAGTTAGGCCTAGGCCCTATGTATTTGTAAATGACTTGCACTATTTTATAAAGACCATACTCAGCCTTGATCGATTCAATATCTCTAACTACAAGCAATTAGAAACAATTAGTATTTAATTCCGCTACTTAGAAACTTCTTATAGTAACAATTATTATTAGAGAAATATCTGTAATTCCTGTATCATCAAACAAAAGACATTGGAACCAGTTTATTGCATGCTCAATGCAGCAAGGCAAGTTGGACCCGTTAGCATACAGTATGGATATATTATAATTTCAATTTATTTGATTGTATGATAAAGCAAGATACGATTTAATACATGTTATCAATCTTAAAGTAGCATTGTGAACAATTTACCTTATTGGCAGTTCAGATTCTTGACCGACTTCAAGGACTAGTATTTAATTCTTGAACTACTTTCCAGTTTTGTTATCCTCTATATGGAAATAGAAAATCAAGCAATTACACTAGCATCTTTCCAAATTGGATATCAGAATTTCAATTGTCGTAAGAAAGCATGACTAAAGAATTAGTTTAATAAAAAAACAAATTTGAGCTTCTAGGTCTATTGGTTTCTGGTCAAATTTTTATGATAGAAATGCCTCGAATAAAACTTGTGACGAAGATTTTGGTGCATATGCCAATAAAACATAATAACATAATTATTGCTCACTTAGGCTGGTGAAAACAGTAGGCCTATGTTTAAATGTCGAGAACAGTCACAAATGGTTCCTGTTGCAGAACTGATGTCATAATTCATAGGTGAATTAACGATAAAGGCCTACATGAAAGCGATAGTGACTAAGTAGGGTCTAACATAAGTCTATAGCAAGGCCGTAAGCAAACTTTTGCATTGACGCAATCATGTTTCTGTTTCTTGTCAGAATAAGCATGAAACAGACAGGTTGTTTATGGCTGACATCCATCGGTCTATACTCTCTACTGCATTCATATTCAATTCTAACGAAGTTACATGTACATCAATGAACTCCCAAGTTCTAACGCTTGTTGTCAAATGATCCTAAATTGCTTAATTAAAAGCTGTGGTTGCACCCTGGCACGGCTTTTCGTCTATGTTATTACTAATCGTAAT
The DNA here is from genome assembly GCA_034693945.1 of Dendrobaena attemsi. Taxonomy (NCBI): domain Eukaryota; kingdom Metazoa; phylum Annelida; class Clitellata; order Crassiclitellata; family Lumbricidae; genus Dendrobaena; species Dendrobaena attemsi. Next base: position 13,011 of record JAQFXW010001623.1, on the reverse strand, counting down.
AATAATAATAATGTTCAACTGATATGCTAACCAATGCTTTATGAATGGTATAAGCCTAATATAACTGGAAAGCGAACCTTTAAGGCTTACCTTTTAATTTTCCAACGATGTTGCTGCCACCTACAGTCTTTGGATATTCCTCCAATGGCATTATATTGAATGTCATTCGAAATGAGGGATTCTGGCGTTGGATTGTAGACTCGCTGAGCTGTTGCAGTTCAAGGGCTCTGGCTTTTAGATCGTCCACACCTCTTAAGATGTCGCTGGCTGCTCCTTTGCTTATCATCTCATTGCCGTACATCTCATAGCTGTCCAGAAGAGCCAACTGGGTTCCGATATAATACTTCTCCGTTTCCACTTCTTTCGCCTTTCCCTTCTTCAGTGACTTAAGTTCGTGAATGAGTGCATCTGAGTCTCTGTCTATGAGTTTCTTCAGCTCAAACCTTCGTGCGTTGATTGTCAATTCTAAGCCGTCTGCTTTCTGAAGCATCGTCTGCTTCAGCTCATCCAGTTCCGCAATCTTCCGCTGTAAATCCGAGTTTCTCACTTTCAGACCTCCAATGTCGCTCTTAATCTGGCTACGAAACTCATCGGCTGCTTTATTGACATCCGACCACTTGTGACCCTGATGACCTTCGATGTAGCAGAAGGGACAGACCACCTTCTTACAGTCGGAGCAGTGAATCTTCAGACTCTCTCTTTCGTGTTTCTCGCAGACGTCCGGAACGAATGTCTTCTGAGTCTGTCGTCCCGTTGACTGGGCCTCAACAGGAACGAGGTCGTGACCTTTCGTCAGCTTACTCTTGCGGTGATGCCTGCAGCAACTGTCGCAGAGTTTCAGACAACAGTCTTGGCAGAACATCTCCGCTGAAGGAACTTCGGTTGCTGCGGCTGGTTCGTTGTCTTCCAGGCAAGCATCACATAGGATGCTGGTCGATGATGATGGTCTCAGACTGTTCGTCATCTCCATCAGTCTCACCATGAAGAAATTCTTCTGTATTCCATTAAAACCGTCTGTGGGAATGACGAATTCTTTTCTGCACAGAGGACAAGTCATTTTCTCGCCCGGTTTCTTGTTGGACTTTGAACCGGCGGTTTCAAGGCAGCTCTTGCAAAAACTGTGAATGCAGGGCAATATTCTAGGATCTTTGTAGACTTCGGTACATATGCAACATTCAGTTATATCTCTGAGCTGGTTTTGCATTTTCTGAGCCGTGTCTTGCATTTCCTTAGCATTCGCTCCATTCGCATCCATTTTCGCTTTCGCGTTGGGAAATTTCTTGTACTAATAATAGCCAGCCGCCCCAGTGCCACAGGTGTATGCTTAATTATGCGCTTACCAAATGCCTATCTTCGAGGTTTTTAGCTGTCAATTTCTGCAGCCAGTAGCGTAAAACATAGCTTATCAGACGCGTCTCATTAAGTGATCTGAAATGCATATGAGTTATAAAAATATATGCCGCAAATTCGTTGAAATGTCCGCATAGCCTATTGAGCTTCACGCATCGGATACACTATCGAAGATGCAGCTATTCGCCTTCAGTGTCGTATTTCACGAGGAATGTAACATGGAAGCCATGCATACATGTAGGCCTAAGGCCTACGCTAGACAAAGATCACAGATATAATTATGCGAATATTATCTTCTCTGTGCATAGACCTCGTCACACGAAAGTAATACCACTGGCTTTCAGCATGCTCTCTCTTATACATTAGCAGCAGGAATACAGCTACAGGTCTACTTCCTACCTTTTTGTCGTTGGTCTCTCCAGCAATTCGACTTGGATCTGCCTTTAGCAAAGACAACCTCTCTGACCCGACGTAGCGTTCGCTGATGGGGTAAGCCCAGTTAGCTTAGCCTACATTGGTAAGCTAGCAGGTCGATTCTCAGAATCTTCTGTGGAACGCTATTCGAGCTCCGGGCGCTGCTGGCTTATTTAAGAGATTTAAACATCTCTGGCTAGCACGGTCCGTGCACTGGAGCCTAAAATGGAGTGGCGTCCATTCAAACGGAGGACGCGCGGGGGTGAAGGACCTCACTCGATCGATTCATTGAAAAATGAACAGGGTTGAGGCCAATTTGGTCGGTATACAAAATCGCTTAGCTTTAACTAGCTTCAAGCTGCAGAGTCTGAAGTCCTGCACCTAATTGCTTTCGATAATTTTGGATAGTCTAGATTGTTGTTATGCCATTATTGCATTTGCCATGCCTTCTGCCTTGATGCTCGGCTGTTAGTAGTGAAGAGATTCTCCATCTGTGCCCCCCCCCATCCAACTCAGCTAACAAGCATACAATGAATGTAGGAAGGTTAGACGCCGAGGAAGTAGACAGGATACTGATACCCATGAGCCTAGAATTAAAGGCGCCAACACTTCAAACACATGGGGGGAACCTTCTCAGCAACTGCTGTTCTTGGTCTTGCAACAGTTGGTTACAGCCAAACTGCAGAGCTGAGGTCACGAGGACAAACACTGCTCCTCCGTTGTTTTTCTATATATCCCACTTTGATGTTCTACGTGAAATTTTTAGTGTGTTATTAGATCGGATCATAAGCTTAGCAATGCAATGTCGACCGAAAAGGTGGAGGTCAAATCCCAACCTGCACTACCTAAACTCCTTAATTGCCAACTCAGAAGCCATGTGTCTGTGGGAAAATAAAAATCATGAGGCGACGAAATAGAGGAGTGGCCAGTGGTCGCCCGCCTCCCTACCCTCATAATATATGAGGCTATTGATAATGAGGTTGCTACCCCTACTTCATATTTAGGATGCCTCAGGGTTCACTGTAGAGGGGCTCTTCTTCCTCGTCTTCGTGTCACAAGTGGGGCCAATGTTAACACGAACGGTGTGACATAGTAGTAAAACAACTTCATCCATCCGACTGATTACCCTGTGTAATGGAGAGGCTCTGAAGACGTGCTTTACATGTATTCTGATATGGAAATAAAATACAACACACAGGCAAAAATAACCGCAAAAATAACCGCAGCACAATGAGGAATACATTGCATTTGATAGATAACCGTAGCCACGTGCATTTGTTTTATTCAATTCACTGCAAATATGTTTACACTTGCATCAAATTAAACTTGGCCCCTATATCTACAATAATTATTGATTCAAATGGAAAGTTCTGAAAAATCCTTAGCCCCGCATTTAAGGGTCACTTTAAACAAATTAGGCTTATTATAATTTTGTGAGAAGGCAATCATGGTAAAACAATTAAACCAAGGGTTTAATTTTGTAAAACTTAACTAGTTAACTAACGACTTGAACTTAAATTATCTTGGGAAAGAGATATTCACATAAGAGTTTTAAATAAATAAGAGCTGAGCACGTTTTGAAGTTGGGTCGATAACGTTATGAGATCAAAATGTGTTCATATGTAAGCAGACTAAAAATCCTCGCGATTGCCACTGAAAATCAAGTGAAAATTATCTACACTGTTTTTATCAATTTTCTTATATGGCAGTGAAACGTGTCCTTAACCACGACAAAGAAAAGGAAGATTGACTCTCTAGACCAGTGGTGTTTGAGAAATATTTGTAACATTAGATGGAATAATTTTTTATCACAAATGAGGAAGTCCGGCGGCGAACACAAGTCATTTGGCTTCAATTATGAGGAAGAGACGATTGAGTCCTTTTTGGTCATATGTAGCTAGACTTAAACCGTCTAGTTACACCGGCACATGCAACGCCCCAAGATGGCATGCTCCATTGCCTCCTCAATGAATTACACTTCATCAATGATTGACACTAAACATTAACTACAAAGATTCTCCACAAATCCAAGGCAGGGTCATTATCAGCCACGTAGAGCCGATTAGTTGCATCGTCCAGAGTCATCGCCTTCGGATTCTGAAGGCCATTCATCTTTGAAAGCAACTCTCTTTGAAATTCTAACTTTGAATTCAGAAGCAGGACCTGAGCGTTGACTCTGTCGACAACGATCACTGATCCGTGTTTCTCGATAGCCAGGGAATCGGGACAATTCATGCCTTCGCTGGCTGACCCTTCTTTTCCTTTATTGACTACTTTTCCAGATGGATCTATTTCAAGAATACCCGCTGGAGTTGCGCCATCCCATTTGCTAACGATAAAATTTCCAGTCTTCAGCTTTACCGTGCATCTGGAATTTGACGGCAGACCGACCTGATGGATTAATTTCTTACTATCAACCACAGACTTATACTCCTTCAACTTATTTTTATTCAAATATGTGACTATAATGTTAGACTCCGGAGTAACTGCTAGACGAACCTCCAGACTTCCAGTTATCCAGGACGAAATGGCTGCTCCGTCTGTATTTACCTGGTAGATTTTACCATCGTCGTTTGCGTCGAAGATATACAGACATCTGGGGTGCAGGGAAGCAACCATGTCTTTCGGAGAGGTCACTCCAGGTACCAGCAACAGTCGCTGAAAGCTCAAATTTGAAGAGTTAAAGACTTCGATTGTTGAGTTAGATTCAGTTGCGACGAACAGTTCGTTGTCAATAATCGCCAATCCAGTGATAGGCTGAGTGATTGGCAGAACGACGTTAAAAGATGTCATTTCAGAAGCACCTGCAAACAATGGGCTAACATTCAGATAAGATTTTCCCTAGACCGTAAACTACATCTAACTAAATGTTTAAAGGATGAACACGTTAAATGCCAAGCTATATAATTATTTCTAATTAGGGCCATGATGAGGCTTGCTTGAAGAATAGCCTACTGTAATAATAGAGAATGCCTTGAGTAAGCTGGTGTGTCTTGTCCACGCTTAGTTCTCGATTTGCGCATTAGCAAGTAAGAAATTGTGATTGCTATTACAAGAAAAAAATGTAACCAACCTCAATTGCAAGACTATTAAAATTATGCAAAAATGTAATATTTGACATTCTGTACTTAGGTATTGCGCTATATTGTATTTTGCGATTTATATAGCGCGAATCACAGCCTGATCAGAGAATACTCCAATCCTAGTTCCACCTTCCCTTCAAAAATCCTACTCACTTGAATTATGTGCCTTTAGTATTTCCTGTTGCTTCTTTTGAGCTTTTGTACTTTTTCCTTCAGGATTCGCCGTGACCTTAGAAGGAACTGCAGGGTCAGTCTCATTTTTAGGCGGTTTCGGTTTGGCTCCCTTCACTTTCGCTTTCACGGGTACAGCGTCCACTTTCTTCTCCAGTTCCGGTGTAGGTTTATTTTCGGTATCAATGGCTAAAAAAATGCACTAATTAAAATAAATCTACGGATTATTTGAGTTGTAGTAGTACTGGTTTGTCTTAATTTTCATAGAATATATTATATTACACATACATGTAGATATCAAGGCTATCCTAAAATTCCTCATGAAACTCACGGATCTCTACAGTAGAAAGGGATTTCTAATGGGTCCGGTTGGGCATAGGCCCATTATAAACGAATATTATTAACCGATGGGGCTTACTATAGTGCTTTTATCTATGTATCACATATGCCCTTTATAACCATGCATAGGCCTACTATGATAGACCTATGCTTCAAGTTAGAATAAATTAGGCCTATGCTTACAAGTTTGGTCACTGAACATTCTGAATAATTTGAAATGAAGATTTTGTTTAAAAAAGTATAGATTCCTAATATGAGTAAACCTAGGAAGCCTGCTGTGAGATTTTAGGTAAACGCAGTGTTAACCCTACATATCAGTTCTTTATCAAAGAGTTCATTAGTTACCTTCAATATTCCCTACTAAATTCATGCCATTCTTCTTCAGAAATTGGTCTAGCTTCGACGCCTTGAAGTTGGCGTTAAACGGTTGAATCTGCTGTTGACAAATGGAATCGTTCGTCTGCTGCAGTTGTGCTGCTTCTGACACAGTTCCGCATCAGCCCGACAGATGTCTCCATCGGATCTGCCTGCAGCTGTCGCCTGTTGACATTGGAGCGAGTAGCTATCCTGATTCGCCATTAGCACGTCGATATCTTCTTCCTGTAGTTCAATTGACGCCATCTTCTCCTGACGCATCACTTCCAGGTAGGTTAACAGCAGGCTCGCGTGTTGCTCGATTTTCTCCGTCATGAAGGCCTTTCTCTGATTTATCTTCGACTCCAGACTCTTCACACTTTTAAGAATGCTGACCTTTGCCTGGCTCAACTTCTCCTTCTTCTCCTGAAGACCACGATTTCTAACCGCAAGATTCCAGATATTCGTTTGAATGTGCTTGCGAAAGGTTTCCGCCGCTTTGCCGATATCAGCCCACTTGTGATTCTGATGGCTTTCGATGTAGCAGAACGCACAGACGACTTTCTTGCAATCGAAGCAATAGAGTTTCAGTCGTTCCTTATCGTGCTTCTTACAGATATCAGATATCATCGGATTGACCGGAGTCTGTTCTGGTGTTGTCTTCTCAATCAAACTGACCACTGCATGATTCTTTGTCATCTTATTCCTCTGATGACCTTTGCAACATTCAATGCACAGATTCAGACAGCATTCCTTGCAGAACATCTCAACTTCCTCTGCCAAACAAGTATCGCATTGGACACGAGAGGCAACACTCGAATTCTTTGTCATGTCTATAAGTCTGGCCATGAAAAAGTTCTTCTGTATTCCGGAAAACCCCTCTGAAGGAACGGAAAATTCCCTTCTACACAGCGGACAGGGCATCGAGTCTCCAGACTTCTTGCCAGATTTAAACCCAGAGTCTTCTAGACACGTCTTGCAGAACGTGTGGATGCAAGGCAGTGTTCTAGGATCTCGGAATGTTTCAGTGCATATGCAACATTCGGTTATGTCTCTGAGTTCTTCCTGCATCTGTGTGGAACTCATCTCATTTGCAGCCATTTTCACTTCCGCTTGGGAAAGCTTCCTGTGCTATTATTATCCAATCCAAGTCCACAACGCTCTACAACGACAAGCCTAGACAATTCGGCTAAATGCTCATCCTTCACCATGGGCGTCCGGAGGGGGCACAATAGGGCGCACATGTGTACGCCCCCTGGAGATTTTGCGAATATTTGCAGAAGGCTTTTGAGTATTTGCTTATAATGATTATTACAACATGATTTCAATGTAGGCTAACTTTAAGAAAAACACAAGTCTTTAGATAATCATTTATAATTAGCACGAGAAGCCATATCAGATTAAGTTTGACCTACATATTATAGATCCAGTCTATCTTGGTCATATTGAAATAATTCATATTGTCAGGTTATCTCATCCGTGTGAATCGTGTCGGCATCACTGGTGTAGCGTTACCTTTACCAACTGCTCGATCCTGTGTTGTTTTAGAGAATTTACTAGAATGATCTAGGCAAGAGAGAGAGAGAATCACATACATGACTGTAGCAGATCCCGGCCATCGACATCTATTCGATGATCCCGGCGGTAAACCGGATAGTAATATATGTGTGCATAATTATATATATATACATATATATATATACTAGCCCAGTTAGCTATATCGGGAGTGCGTCGGCCGTGTGTTTTCACGGTACAGAGTACGAATCCAGTGTTTGCCGACAGTCAGAGATGTAATATCTCGGGCTAGCACATAGGACGTGTGTGGAGCAATGGAATAGTCGATGCCTTGCGACCGAAAGGTCGCAGGTGAAGTCAGTTGGGCAATAAATATCACAGGAATGGAAAAAGAGGAACACTTCTGAGTATGCACTGTGGAACGCTGTAATAGGCACCTACATGATACATCACAACGCGAGAGTAGATTAAGAGTAAAAAGACTTGGTAGAAGAGCAATAGTCATGCCAAGAGCAGTCTATTGTTCTTCGCTCGAATAGACAGACGTTCACTTCTCTAGTCCATCAATCATCATGACATTGTGTATGGACAAGAACCAAGACGATTGCAGTTGCTATTTTAAGAAAAAGGTCAGATTTAAGTAAAAGTAGAATCAATTTAATTATCATTTAATTCACTAGTTTTGACAAATAATATCTGAATCTTTCGCATATCCGCGTCAGTGAATCGACAGCTAGGCCTATCCAGAGCAAATTAAGGTAGTGCCCGTAATCCTGTATATTCCCGTGACAGCCATTTTAAAATTTTGCGCCCACTGGAAAAATTCATGCGGACGCCCATGTCCTTCACAAGTTGCCGTTCATTTACCATTCGCACATTTCGATGAAAAAGTGTAGCTTATACGCTGACCTTTATTACGTAACGTCTTTAGCCCTTCAGTGTATCATAATCCGAGGTCTGAGCCGATTTAAGTTTATGCTCACCCGGTAGGCCTAATGTAGGCCTAATTCACGTCTAATCCTGTCCAACGCCGTTTGTCTGAAACAAAAGACAAAAGATCACGAATAGTTAAAATTATGAAAGTGCTTAGTTTCAACAAAATTCATTATTCTTCATTTATTTATTATTGTCGGAGTTCTCACGCCGAAGCGCACGAGCAACTTGCTCAAGGTCCCTATACGCGGTGGCTCGGGTCTGAATCGAACCCGCGACCCTTCGGACGCAAGGCCTAGACTATCCCATTGCTCCACACACGCCCTATGTGCTAGCTCGAGACGTTAAATCTCTGAGTGTCGGCAGGCATCGGGCTTGTACTCGGTACCGTGCAAACACACGGCCGACGCACTCCCAATGTAGGTAACTGGGCTAGTAATTATATGGTTATCGTTTAACTTCTTGCAGTCTTGCGTTAGCTTTATTTTGACGTGAGCTGTTGACGGAACTAGGCTGCAATCGCAATGGGACCTACTATGGTTCATTAGACTACGCGCTGTGCTGTTTTTAATCGAACATTAGGCCTACTGGACGTAGGCCATGGCGAACTTTTGTCAGATGGCGTGCCGAGCAAACTCAGTCGGCGTGCTAGGTTGGGCACGCATTTAATACATCATACATGTAGGTCTGGTTCACCATCTCTGACGTAGCCTAGGTCTATCAATGTTCGCAAATCTTTGTAGTCAGCTATACTCAGCTTGCGTAGAAGAGAAAGAAATGAGAATCCACCGAACTCTCTCGGCCTATCTCTCAACCCAGAACACTGCCCACTACACAATCGATCGCCCTCAAAAGTTCCAAAGAGGGACATAATTACTGAATGAGCTACAATTGTGCAACACGGACTTGGTAGTGGTGGTCGTGAATACGGTATGTAATGTAAATCTAAACGTGTTCTATCGCCACAGTATTTGGCCTTGAGTGCCTCTGTTCATTAATTTTGTCAACGTCAAATCCAACAGGTGCCAAGTTTCTTAACATTGTGACCTGTACCATCCTGCCTCAAAATGGTCTGAAAGTGAACCGGGTCTGTCGGGGTCTCAGACCCGGCGTCCATTTCTGAGACCTCTTGTTGCGGGTCTCAGCCGGGTCGCTTGTTTAATTATTTTTACGTGTTTATTACCTTTGATTTATTAATAACCAGACGAGTGTAAACATATTTTAGTCAAAAAGGGTATATACTTTTTGCCTGCTCAAACTCGCTAGCTACGAGATCATTTATAAGCATTACATTTAAATTATAATTAGGGCTTTTGGTGTCTACCACAACAACTCTCATTCAATTCTTTCAAGACGCACTTAAGCTGGTTTTGCGCTGCCAACAGCTCCGGACTAAAGCTTGATTACGTTGATTGTTCGCTGAGCGTTTTCCGTCGTTCAATTTCATTCGTAACTTAGGAGTTACTCTTGACAGTAGGCCTACTCTTTTGACAATAGGCCTAGGCCTACTCTTTTGTGCACGGAGCATGTCTCTAGTCTATCCCGGCCTCTATCACGTGTGCCGGCTGCGTACCATAAGAGGATTTATTCCTTCTTCGACTTTCACTGTATACTATGGTTAATCTCTTTGGGGGTTCTTGGGTCGATTAATGTGACTCCTTGTAGGCACTGTCTTGTTTGTCTCAAGAGATTACTTTTGTCTTCGCTGCAATCTGTCTGCCGCAGTTGACTGCTGGATTGCTCGCTTCCACGTTTTGCTCACATTTCCACGTTTATGACTGATCAACTTCATTGGCTTCCTCTTACAGACCAATTGTTCTCTTTTTACCTACAGGGCGTTTGTGGTTCCAAGATACCCCTGTGCATGGGCGGAGTTTATCAGAGGCTAGCGAGAGGGGCTAAGTTGAGAACGTTTAGCCCATGTATTGGTTAGATCCGAAATCCTCTTAAGTGATGCGTTTTTGGCTCAGGTTTACTTCCAATTTGTCAATGCTGAATTGGAAGTAAATAAGAGCCAAAAATGTACTCAAGTTGGCATCTAAGTATCAAAATTTCGTTGGCTTCTGGGGTTCGGCCCCAGACCCACTGCGTTGATTTCACTCAAGAGGATGTGCATTATGCAGCACTAGTTGAAGAAAATGGGGGGCATTTTAAACCCCAGTTATATTCGGAGGGTCAAAATCAGCACTAACAAGTTGGAAGTAAATACGAACCCAGAATGTACTCCATTTGACATCAAATTACAAAAATTTCTTTGGATTCAAGTCAAAATCAACCTTGGCAAATTGGAAGTTAGTAAGAGCCAATTAATTATCAAAATTTCGTTGGCTTCTGGGGCCTAGCCCCAAAGGCCCAGACCCTGCTGGGGAACTTACGTTATGGGCTTGGATTGTGCAAAAGGATCGTCAACTTGTTTCACAACTTTTAGCCCCCCATGAGCGAAATCCAAACTCCGCCCATGCCTCTGTGATTTTTTTCAGCGCCCTGTTTCGGCTGTCTCCAGGTCTTCCATGCCTTTCTTTAGTAGCCTATATAATAGAGACTCAGCTACTTTTACAAACCCCTTTTCCACTTTCAGCACTGCCCTGCCCAAATTATGAATGAGTCACTTGAAAAGTTCAAATCAGCTGTCAAATCAGCTTTACGTTATTGTGTCCTACGACAACACCAATTATTTCACACGCTCGTTCTTGTTTTGAAAACATGTCAACAATATTCAATATAGAGCCAAATGGTCCAAAGTTAAGTCTTATTTCGGCCATTGACATAGGCCTAATTATTATGGCCATCTGTCGAATGATGAGTAAGCGCCATTTAAAGCACACATACATCTACATGTAGACCCAAGTTAGTTCTTGTGCCCTCCAGTCTATGACTAGAGAAAACATATTGTCGCAATCCAACTCATAATAAGATGCGCATTTCTTACTGTGTGTGATTCCTGATCATGTTATGCTAGACTACAGTATGCATTAGCCTACAGGTACCTAAACACAACAAAATTGTTCGCACTATTACAAGTGCGCTATAGGGGCCTACTGGAGCCAAGAAATAGAGAAAAAGGCGCTATAAAATCAAGAACAATAAGAAACTGTTGAGTATGTAATAATGGAACGACCGAATTTTACGATTACGACCCACTGTCGCGGTGTGCCACTTTTCCAAAGAATCCTTTTAGAGATTGGTGCATATTAGGCCTAATATTAACAATTGATGTTTCTTTATAAGCCTACCGTGCATCAGGATAGTTCACGGTAATGAATACATACCCTTGTAGTGTAGGTTAATGTGTAAATCCGAACATACCTGTGTAAGTGTGCAGTGTGTACAATGTACATGTAGGCTACGTCCAAAACTGTTCCGTTCTCTTCTGTATACCGCAATCGTTATCGCAGCCGAGGTGCCGATATGGGCTAACAGCCGGATGACACCTGTAGGCCCTATAGGCCTAGACATGTTGTTTGCCAACAGCTGTGCATTAGACTTTACCCGGATTTAAAGGCAGTTTGAGAGTTAGGCTCCTCAGCGTGACTTAAATGATGAACTGTAGGCCTACTTCTAGATACTTATTTGCCTATTCAGTTAATAATTATGGTCTTGTTGTTTTGTGCCTGAAATATACGCCTTACTGTACCATATTCAATCTATTAGCCGTACATGTAGTTGAGCCACGAATTAGTACTTAGCATTGGATCCTGACAATAGCCAAGTTCAAGCTATCATATTAGCTATGCCATAATTCATTTACATTGTCAAGGACCTTTCCACTTTCCGAGTTCAAGAACTGTGACGGTAGTGCAAAACTTAACCAGATTCGCTGACCCGTCACCCGTCCAATAACCGTGACAAATGCGCCCCGACAAATGCACCCCCTCAAAATTGCCACAGAGAATCTCAACATTTGTGGGGTGCATTTGGCGGGGCGCATTTGTCGGTGCACCACTTGATTCTACCTTCCGGATGTTACCAGAACGCCATTGTAACAGATGTTGTGAGATTAGATAAACGGCTTGCAGGCGATTGCTTATGTGTCACTGGCTATTGGACATCTGTTTGACCCATTTGCATTATTATAAGAACATCTATACTTTTCGTTATTTAGGCCCTAACGAACGAAAGTCAAAAGAAAGTGCTATAGTAGGAATCTCATAGAATGGAAACTGTTGTGGCAGTGAGCAGTTGCTTTAAGAATCAATCATCATCATTCATTACAGGGATTTGTATAGCGCTCCTTCAAGCCAACTACTCATGTTTCGTGTCATTGGCTAAAAGACTTGGGTTCTGTACGCCTTCTCGAAGAATTGAGCTGCATGATGCAAAATACATGTATTGGATTATTTACAACAACCACATTTCTTTCCCTCATTATTACAAGACAAATTTGCCCCTACCCTAATCCTGCAGAATCGAGCCTTTACTAGGCCCTATATTAGGTTCAGTTGTCAGGAATGTGTTCCACCTGAAACTGCGTCTGCTCCCAGAGACTCTGAGGTATTATGCAATATACTCAACACTATTTTCTCTTTGACCATCTGGTATAGGGAGCGCATCTGATTAGGGGCCGTCCATAAAGTACGTCACGCTCCAGGGAGAGGGGGTGTAAGAAAGTGTGACAGTTTGTGACAGGGGGGAGGGGTAGGCCATGTGTGACGTCACACATTTACTTTTTTACATTTTATTTCTAATTTTTTTTTTTAGTAGAATTTAATAGCTTTAAAAATAATTTTCAAATTTTTTCTGATACATTTGAATTAGTTTTATGTCAAAATATAAATAATTATATTACGTCATTCTTTGAAATATATGATACCAAGCCATTTGTCATCGTATATTAAATCAAAATTACACTACG
>JAQFXW010001622.1:0-14509 GCA_034693945.1 Dendrobaena attemsi | reverse complement strand
TTTTCATGTTGCGGCCCGTGAACCATTGTAAGTATCCTGATGTGGCCCACCAGACGATTTGAGTTTGAGACCACTGGTCTAGAATAACTCGTATTAATCCAAATGCATGTGAGCTTATATATTACAGCACACGTACCTTCATTCAAACAACGCTGCTTACTTATTGTTCCAAAGCATAGCACAACAAATTTAGAACAACATCATTTGCCAGACAAGAAGATCAAGATAATTCCTAAAATTGTTGGTCTAATTTTCAACATCTGGAGAGCCCTGACAGGTAAAAACTGCTTTACAATTTTGTAGAATAAGCAAATTCTTCTAACTTGCGTCTACCTTGATCTGATCTGCAAGTAATGCTTGCAAAATCGTTTAGTTCCAGAATCATTGACTATTGCAGACGAATGTGCTTCGTATTGTTGGAGAGCGGTTCAAAGGAATTTTCACGTGGTAGGAAGTATCCTTCGATCAACTTTCGCAGATGAGAACCTTTGTAAACTCTGGTGTAGCCAGACATCGAATTGCACCGGAATCGACTGGGACGCATCATTGTCAGCATGCTTTATGGTATTTACTGAAACCGCTCCCACTGGACAGGCAGTAGTAAATCACTGGGATATCGAAAGAAATCTGCCAACCAGTTGTCAGAGTTTGTATACACTTTCTTATTTACTATGTTTCGTTCCAGGTTATAGTGATTTTTCTTCCTACACCAAAATGTTCCTTATTAATTTGATCAAAGTTGCAATCATAATTGTTAATTTTCATAACGGTTTTTCAACGAAACCGAATGACTGATAATTCATCGGGATATTTTTTAGATAATACAGTTCCCACCGTAGAAGAGAGAACAACTGGAACTTCATCGACCATAAATCGGGAAAATGTTTCGGGAAATACATCAGCTACTGTGGAAGGCGGAACAAATGGATTATCGACTAATCTGATAGGCCTACCAGGTGATATCAGTCGATTTTGTGATACAAAAATTAATTATAAATGACTGTCATTCGTTACGACACTGAATGCGTCTTGAGTAATAAGGTTTAAATTCACGTAGTGATTCATAATTAGGCCTATCCTGACGTGTTTTAACTCTAGCTGTTCAAAAAGCGTCGCATAAGCCTATGCCTGCATTATACAGCGTTCAGTGGTCTTCATGTTGTTATTGAACATCTCTACTGTGCTTGTAGCCGCAATGAATTTACGAGAAACTTAGCCAGCTAGTTGATTCTTTGAGACATTGTGGTAGTGCAACAAGCACATTAAATGTTATAATTTAATAACAGAAAATTTAAATTCGCATAAATTAACTAATCGAGTAGGCCCCTATTACAGTGTAGGCTTATGCGCAGTTGTAGAGAATTTATGTATAATTATTGCTATGCCAAAACCATGGTCCGTATAATAATGTCCTAAGGGCTATCGAAGGCCACGAAACTGACCTCACAACAGCAAATCTTTGTTTATTGCTATAGACTCAAGTGACTTAAACTGACTATAGTTTAAACCACTCAAGTCTAAAAAAACTACTTAAGTCGCTATTTGGACGTGGACAGGACAGGGCTGGATATGGGCCCCAGTCGCTGTCCCACTGGACAATTCGCGGATGGCATGTCTTGGGAGAATTTGCCATTTTATCGTTGAATCGCCCTAATGCTCATACAAGCGGGACTTGGTCCCAGTCGTTGATTAAATGTGTACTTACCTTTTGACCGATTTGGCATTGCCATAAAACGTCCTAATATTTGAGTGAGCATTACTCGTAACTGCGTTTTGCCAATAGTTCAACACCTATCACATAACCTACAGCCATAGTTAAGCCTACAGAAGGGATGAGAAAGGAGTGAACTCTGAGGAAGTTTAAACGATTACTACTGTAATGGAAATAGGCCTACATTTCTGTGTAGGGGCCTACATTTGACAAACAAGCATGGCCAACTATAAACAAAGAAGCCTGCACATAAACTTTGTTTCAGATCTGCTTTTTTCCGCAGAATCTACTTGGAGGACGCTATACAGATGGCATTATTTGCTACGTCTTTGTTTCAGAGAATGCGTGGAATACGGGAATTAGAAGACGACGCGCATAAGAAACAAGAAGCACATAATTAAATAATGCTTCTTCAAATTGTATAACACATTTCAATCATAGAATATTTATTCACTTACGTCAGATATTGAGTAAAGCATTGCAAATTCTACGTAAAGTCTACCTAGGCCTGTATAGATTTACATGTAGACCTCTAGATAGTTTTCCGATGTCAATTTATGTTGTTAGAGACTGGCGAGTCAGCACTAGGGCTGAGGGTAGGAAGACTGGTCCTGTCTCTAACAGTTGCCGTCACTCGTGGGTGATCGTGAGGGGATGGTCTTCAGAGGCACGCGTCTATAAATAGACGGAACGCCTGATCCAAAGGGGGATTGCCGTGTGTCTTTGGTTAACATCTGAACTCGGTCCGAGCTCGTGTCGTTTCGTCCTGTGGTCCTGTGAGGCGTTTTCTTCTCGTTGGCAATCGTCATTTGGGTCTTTTCTGAAGCTCATTTCTTCTCGACGCGCCTGTAGAAGTTTCTGACGTTTGCTGGTCCGTGCTTTGGTCAACGGAGTCAGGCTGTCTTCGTCTTTCATCCTCGTTGGAAGATACTCTGGTATCGTTCCAGCATTTTCTTTCTGTTGTCATTTAACTTGTGTAATTATGTTCGTTTTACTTGATGTTTAATATCATTTTTAACTTCTTTGAAGATTCGACTTCTAGTCTTTTGTGATACTTAGGTATTCTTTTATAGCGAGATATCCGTAGAAACACCCTAGACTAATTTATAATAAAGCCGTGAACCTATAGGGACCTAACAATGTGTTGACAATTTATGTTGCTCTATTTTCTCTCAGGTATTGCTGTATTGGCGTTGCTATTCGGAGTTGGTATATTATTAATTATTGGACTCGCTGTAAATCGATTCAGAATTGAACGAAAGCTACAGCAGACAATCGACTTGAAAAATGTTGAGTTGGCTGTAATTTATGACGGCATTCAGGTGCGTAAAAAGTGTTCTGAAGTTGATAAACATAAGTATTGTCCTCTTGAACACAATTATTTTATTGCTAATTGAGCATGTTTCTGTAAAGCTACATTTTACGACTCTAACGAACCTCGGTATCCACCAGTGTCAAATCACAGCCAGATTGATGGGAGAGGTTAAATCGGGTTTATTGAAAATTGCGCAAGTAGGCCTACGTGTAATTCTAGGTAATTTATCTTCAGATGCCCATGCGGCATTTAGAAACATGCAAGCTAAAGGCAGTGAATTGTGAAACGATTATTCAACTAGCCTATGAAACGTTTTGCTAACGCACAAACGCTTTCTCTTTATCAAACCGATATCCATTTATAGATAGCTCAATATATTTCGCGCCACAAATTCAGCAACCGCCTAACGACAAGCTACCTATTATCTGCGAATCTATTAATAAATGTCTATTAGGGCAGCGACTTGTCTAGTTAGCTTGATTTTGAATTTATTGTTAAAGTAATTCGAGTCACAAATTGCGCTGTATTCCTACTAATTCGAATAGCGATCAGCTAAGTCAAATTTGCGGTTGAACAACTGTCGGCCTTCGCAGTTTCTGTTTTAAATAAGCTTGCATTGTTGCAATTGTAGAGGGCCGACACAATTGCGAACTCTGAAAATGGAATATACACTAATTTATGAAGGATATCATAACAAGGATGATGATAATTACTGGAAAGCGATCGATTGGACGGTGATTGTCCTAAATATAGATGCACTGTAGCTTATAATGATATATTCTGTTATTAGGCAATTCAGATGTAGGATCCTCGGACCACCACGGACTTCTCTTGACTTTACGCCTCGCTCGTGATTAGCTGGTGCCCAGCGCTTACCTTTACAGAGCGCTTTAGAAGTGTCGAGTTTACGATTACGATTACGAGTTCATGAAGAAGAAAAGTAGGCACCGTATTATTAGAGAAAAAACTGAGATATTTTTCAGCATTCGGAAATTTTTCTAATGACTGTACAAGCACTTAGGTGCGCGTACGAATTTAAATCGGCGTATAGCGCTTCATTAGCCTGGAAGAAAATCTGTGGTCATTGATCATTAAACTGTTGGGGACTGCTTTGCATTCTGCTTCTGAAAAAGCTTCAAGCAAGATTCTGGTGTTAGGGCCTATTATTCTTTTGTGTCTGTCTTTGTTCTAGCATTGCGTTAATTCACAACTCTGTGTATTGTTGTTATTCAGCCTTAGTTCATACATGAAGTCGGTCGACGGTGTTACTCGAAAAATATTAAATATGACTTAATGCGTTGTCTGCATGCATTGCGTCGTATTTGTAAAAGCACACATTCTCAATCTGTAAATTCTATGTTCACTTATCCTAACTATAATGTAGGCCTACTGCTGACCGATCGTATAATTATAGACCGATAGACGTCTACAGTAGCAACAGTAACAAACATGGCTGCGGCTGCTAGCCTATCTCTCTCAATCTGCAATATCAGTGGCGTCAAGGCTGTAGGCAGAGGATGTTTTGGGTGTTTAAACACTCTCCGAGAAATGGCTATGTAAAAGTTCGTTTTTAGTGCGAAATAGTAGGAAAATACGAGTTTTGGGGAGTGAAACACACCTCAAAATGAATTCATGTAAAAGAAAGATTTGTAGGACGTGCAAAACACCCCCGAAACAAAATCCTGGTTACGGCCTTGAGTTGCGTGAGTATACGCTGCGCGTGTTAGCAGGCGTGACTGTGTGATGTGTGATTGTGTGTGCTGGTGTGTGTGTCTTTGGTCTAATAAATAGGCCTGCGGCGATTGCTTATTGGGAAGTTATTGATAATTAATAGGGACGTAAGTTTGCACACTGAAGAGTCGGGTGGAATGAGGGGCGGGAGAGAGGAAAGGAGTCAACACGATCTTTTTGTGTTACACATAGGCTACATGTAGGCCTACATACATGTAGGGTCGAAACACTGAGTGACAGAGGCAGCACTGTCGAAACATTTACAAATGACGAACGAACCGAAAATTTACGAAAGGTATCTTTGTAACTCCCGCCGTAATCGGAAATATACCGAATTAGGCCATTTGCTAACTTTAAGTGCAGAAACCAAATCCGAATTACGCCGTAGACTGAATATGTAATGGTTGCCTGTCACACATGGATTATATTGGTCGTTTTATGCAGGCAGTCAAGCGTGCTCGGTATAACGATAAAGCGCTAGATATAGCATTAGGCCTACCAAGAGGTTCCGGTTCAAGACCCAACACATTGATCACTGCCGGTGACTACCAGTCTACCCAGCTGCGAAAGCCGTGTTGTGAAACCGTTCATTTCACAATGCACATGGCAGCCTATATTATGGTTTTTACTGCGTTTGACCAGGAAGTTGCTTCCTAAAACTACATTCATATTAAGTTATGTGTTATGTGTTATAATATCTACGATTACTACGGTCTTATACCAAATGGCAGATTATTTTGAATTGATCTAAGAATGGATTACTCGAAACTGAAAATTTCTATTTGCTGGACGATTTTCCTTCAATGTCTAGCGTATTCAATGGCACAAGGTTAGTAAATACAAGTAATTTTGACTCCAGCACTGAGCTATCAATATAGCAAAGCTGTTTGATATTTCTTTAAGTCGATGAAGTCAGACGCAGAAACTAAGGTAGGCCTATAGTTGACAGGCACGTAACAGAAGTAAGCTATTCAGAATGTTTTGCCATGTTTGGAAAATAATGAGGTGTTAATGAGCCTAATAGGCCTACAGAACCTAATAGGCCTACAGAACCTAATAGGCCTACACAATCTAATAGGCCTACAGATGACGTTCATAGCAATTACTTTGAGGTAATCAACGTAGGGCCTACGTTTGCGCAATGTTATAAAGCCTCAATTCGCTTATGTGAATCACTTCGCACCAAACGCATGTGGGCTACTGTCATCTGTAGAACTTCTGTAATTTGGGTTTTTTAACATTTAATATGGTGGATATTCAATGTGTGATGTTTGATGATATGCTCAAACTGTTATTCGCCTTCTCCTACTTCAGCCGTGGATGACTGCTCTCCAAGATGTTGGACTCTTGTCCAAGATTTTCAGGTCTATGGCGGGATTAACCAACCAGCAGTGACCAGCGAAGAAAATTGTAAGTCACTCTGCCTTAACACTGACACATGCATAGGACTCGATTGGAGCAAAAACGACAGCACATGCTGGTTCCAAATAAGACCCTTGACCTTCTATTCTATAGTGAACATCAATCATTGGAATCTGACTAATTGCACAGGTAAATACTTTAAATCTTCGTTGAAACATGGTGTCACAGAATGCACTCATAATTGATATTTTCCTCTCTTCCTCCAAAGTTCACATGCGCACACGTGATCATTCGACCGATTTAGGCGCACAGCAAATAATAGGCCTATGGGTGAAGGTTGCTAGGGGTATAGGGGTTAGAACCCGTACTCCTTCGTGTTCACATCCAAGCGCTTTATCTTTTCGGATCTGCGTATACAGTGTAGACGTCTTGTATGACTGCCAGAGATTTAATTCGACTCCTGCAATAGCCTGTGATCACTCACTCAGATTATATTTGTATTAAATATAGCGATCGGTCAGTTTGGGTTGTCAGTAAACGCAGATTATTATTCTACACCGTGGTTCAGAAAAAAGTAAGTTTTTGATATATTTCCATTACCTGACAATAAATCATCCTAAAAGTTTCCAGATATTTAGAGGAGTGAACCAAAAATATTATTTCAAAATATCATATGATTCCAACATACCATAGATTTTAGATGAGTCTTTAAACTTCATATACCGAAATTAGGTAGGCCCTATACAAGCAATTTTCTTTCAGATTTTGTAAAAGAAAGTGGGCTAATTCTAACACGAAGACAGTTTTAATATTTGTGAAGGAATTCTCAGTTGTAGGCCTATGTTTTCATGAGTTAATTAAAGAAAATGTGCAAAATGTACTTCCTCTGCTTGTACGCAATGTTTGGAGGTATCGGCGCCATTGAGCGACAGCCCGTCGATTATCCTCTGTCGTAATATTGCCTTCTTTCGGCGCAGGAATAAGACGGAAATCATTAAATAGAAAAAGTAAGAATATGCATTTTTTTTCTTTGGAAAACACCAATAAAATAATTATTGTTCAAGTTTTAATATTTTATTCATAACATAAGAAATTGGTAGTTAAAAAAGTTTGGCTTACAGTTTATTGAATCAAGGAGTCGAAATTTGCTTGTAAACTAGTTTTTCGGTATATGAAGTTTGAAGACTCATATAAATTTTTTGAAGCATTTGAATCATGTGATATTTTGGAATAGTATTCTTGGTTCACTTCTCTAAATATTAGGAAATGTTTAGTTCGAATCAGTGTCAGGTTTTGGAGAAATGCCAAATAACAGTTTGGCTTACTTTTTATTGAACCACGTGATTTCACACATATAATCGTATACATGTAGATTATTAGTAGTCAGTAGGCCTACCTGACTGCTGATCGATCAGTACCTTTTAGGCTGGTTTCTATTTATTGATTTATTTATTCGTTTACTGTTATCCATACATTTTTATACCAAATCTTCAAGTCCACTACTTAGAGGCTCTTACGACTACAACCCTGAAGTGTGTCGGAGTTAACTCGCAGAAGCGCCTCGAGCAATTGTAGATGAAGAATTTGTTCGAGGTCCCTACGCAGTGCTCGACTCTGAATAAAACCCGAGATGCCCCGACCTCGAGACTTCGACTATCCCACATCTCCACTACACCGTCACGCCCATTACTGCACTAAGTCTAGTTTACTATAAGACATCAATTAATGTCATGCCGAAACCGAACCACAACAGATTAGTATTCATAAAATGGAAGTCCTCAATAGGAGAGTCGACAAAATAATATTTATGGCTTAATTAAAATGGTATATCGGGCAACAAATATCATTATTATCCATGCATTCATTCATTTGGATATCTATATAGCGCCTCTTCAAGGGGACAACTCAGAGGCCCTTCTGACTCCTGCACGGCCAAAGAGTACTGTTTTAAGATTACCATAAAAAGCTTCTGAGGAGGTATCCCTGTGTAGATGCAGTTTCAGAGGGAGGCCATTCCAGACCACTGGGCCAATCATGGAGAACGCTCGACACTGCATGGTAGCAATTCGGGCGTAAGGAACCAGAAGTAAAGCTCTCTCTGATGAACTAAAGGATAGGCAGCCCTGAACGCCAGTGGTAGGGCGGCATAACTCCCGCAAGTAAAATGGGGCAAAGCCAGCTGACATCGCAACACCAGGGTTGCAACCCTGTATTAAATTATATCGCATATTATATTGAATGATAAATTTGTAATAACAATAATGCTATACATGTAATAATGATGTTTAACCCTATAGGACTACCAAGTTTTTTGTGACACCGACTACCAAGGGTGGTCGGATAATTTTAGATTCTGTGTTTGGCTCTACATATCATATTTTGCAATACACAGCTGGATTCAGCGTTCATTTATGAACAAAGCGGTATATTTATATTGCACATTTGTCAAAGCACCTCAAAGTTATACAGGTTTGAACATGGGTACCCATATATTTGTTACAACTTGTATGTGTTTCACAGGGAAATGTAAGATGACACTCGTTTTTAAGCTGAACTATACAATGTGCCCGGTAATATTTTTTAGTGTATTTCCTAAAAGTCAAGATATAATACAATACAATAAAATACAATACGTAGTCCTTCCCATGCGCAACGAGTACGCTGTTTGAATTGGGCTTTCATGACATACATTGCTTGTTGAACATACAATACATAGGCCTATATAAGTAACAAGAAATTGTGTAGCTACGCATGACCTCTAAAGACAAATGAATGGCATTCTTCAAGATCGCAGATTTTCTCACCGGTACCTCAAGTATAAATCTGGTATAACTTTTGAATTGTGTGAGGTACCTTCCTGTGTAATACCTAAAAATATGCAGAAAAAACCTATCTACAGCTATCTAAAAGGCCATAATTACATGCGATACAGGGAAACAGATTTCCCGAAAAACCTAGGGGTGTCGGATTAACCCTCTTAGCAGTCCGAGGGTTAACTTGCTTGTGTAGGCCTAATACCGCGAAGTAAGTCGAATTTCATTTTCAGAGTTACACTTGATCTGACCTGGATTGATTATATTAATTATTTTATGAAATCCTATGAATACAGAAGGGTGTAATTTTCAGATCAGTGTTCTTCATACTGTTGGAAAGCGGGTCAAAACGGTTTCGCAGCAACTGGAAGTATTCCTCAGTCAGGCGTTCAAGATGAGAGTCACTGCAAACTCCTCTGTAGCAACACCTTGAATTGCAAAGGAGTTGATTGGAACTCATCGTCGTGTTATTTGATATTCACTGAAGTAACTCCCACAGCACAACCAGGAACAAATCATTCGAACATCGAAAGGAATCTGCCAACCAATTGTCTAAGTCAGTTCGTTGTTTTACTTATATATTTTTCGTGTAATTCGAAGTTATGTTTTAACGCATGGTAGTGTAGTGAAGGTCGCCACTGAAGGGTTGCAGGTTCGAATCCCACCCGCGGCGTAGGGACCTTTAGCAATTCCTTCACTCACAGTAATTGTTCAAACACTTCGGCGTGTAAAACTCAGACGCAACTGCGCGCTATAGTCGGGACCGCCTCTGAATAGTAGTGATCTGTAAGAGGCGGTATAGAAATACGCAAATAAAAAAATACAAATACAAAATACCGTCTCCCAACTAATTAAAATATCTTTGATAAGTTGTTTGCAATCAGGAACACATCATTGGGCCATCGATGGGAATTTTTCAACCAACTGTATAAGTCAGTTCGTTACTTGATTTATTCTGTTTTATACTAAGCTGTGGTGCAATATCTTCTCGTATGTAGGCTACAACTAGTATTTGAGTACCTCTGCTAGCGGGGCTTGTCCTTTTTTGGTTTTCCTTTAGAAACTCAACCGTGTTCTTGCATAGACCTTATATGTTTGGTCTGTTGCAAGGATTGTCTGTACGTTCGGTTGCTGTCTTACTAATGAACGAAATTTGATTTGATTTGAAAATTGTACATTATTATGACTATGATGGCAATTATTATGAGCATAGTTTCTCAACTTTCTCAGTTAAGAACGTACATATCACCGTTTCAACAGTGAAAATACAGACTATACATTGTACAAATTATACAACACAATAAACAGATGAGAACAGTAATAGTAGATAGTACAACTGAAGATAGGCAGCAATGCATGGAAAGGTAGAAGCTAACAGTACCTAACAAATGATTTCGTCTATCCATCTATAGCTAATTCCGCCTCTGAGTAGTAGGAGACTTGAAGGGGCGGTATAGAAATGTGTGACTAAATAAATACATAAATAAATAATAAGCCTATAGCTGGAATTTTCTAGACGCTTTGCATAAGGAATGAGACAGCTGCTAGCATTGACACATGCATAATTGCATATGCATATATTATACACACATGTGTTTAGTTACATATGGCCTATCAGGTCTTTTAGTTGTAGGGTCTTAATCCTTTTGTTCTCAATTACACTATGCTAAGTGTACTTGGCTAAGTTTAAATAAAGTCTTTTTTCTTTGGTCGCTGTTTTTGGCTGGGGTGCCTCAGAGCAGGTTCTTGTAGGGGCGCTTTCTAATGCTTGTATGAATGAAAGTAAGGTCTTTGATTAAGCTTACGTCGGATGAAACCACCCCAAATTCGCTAAGACCATGTCTGAAAATAGTTGGAAAGCCATCTTTACTGCCGTTTGGACCTTCACGAACATCAAAACATTTAAACAATCCAATTGCATGCTCCTTACATGCTTATTCTGTATATCTGCCGTCAGGCAATCACGCATGCATGGAGTCCCAACAGTGGGGTTCACCAATATTTCCACATGATTCCATGGAAATTCTGGTAGAGAATACATCACAGTTGTTCAGCATGATGTAATAATTATTGGAAAACTCGACACCGCTTTTTCCATAAATGTTTAGTTCAAAAGTTCAAAAGCAGTTTCACAGTTTGTGAAAAGATTACCAGCAGGTCTGCGTGTGACAATATTACACAACTTGTGAACAGTAAGTAAGTTTCGACCTAGACGTGGGATGAAATGACTTCAATTACATTTATTAGGAATTTACATGTAGGACGCCTTGTTTAAACTTATTGAGATCACTCAGTGATGTGTGCTATTTTTAGGGTGCCTCTAACAGATATAGCTTGCTTAATCATTTCCAAGTTTTACGCATAGGGATAACATACATGTATTCTATTTATGCATAGGCCTAATTGTATGGACAGAGTTATTACTTGTTAACCGTTTGTCGGACAACTGCTTCAGGTAATACTTGTAATAATTCTTCTTCAGCCAGTACTTCGACTAGCACAACGACCACTACTGTGTCGAGTACGACATCGTCTACTTCTACCACTCAGACCAACACAGTAGGCCTACCTACTCCTCTGTATAGCACAACGAACCCTTTTGAGGATTCGTCGAACTCAACAAAATCGGTGGCAGTAGGAACAGCTGGATCCTCGGACAGTTTAAAATCAGGTGACTTTGAGTTATACCTCGTTAAACTTTTCTTAAGTCTCGTTGTAGCCTAGACCCACTCATCAAATTGTAAGCCTACCGGGTACCATTAATGTGATATAAATTACGCGATAGATGTTTAATGATGATTTCTTACAAGTCTATCATTAATTTACGTCTCCGCCTTAAAGGGCAAAAGTTGCAAGAAAGAGTTGAGTATGACTTCTTGTTGCTTGTACTCTGCTTAACGTTCACAAATGTGGGTAAACGCTCAGTCTTGTCGGTATACCTACTCGCCCCTCTAGCTTGCCCTGAGGCTGTTAATGGGTATGAAGTGTTAGTGACTCCACTTCTCTAGGCTTCGGCATATGATGGCGGTGGCCAGTCTTTTCCCTCGCCGTCTCATTATCCACCAACCGTGCAGATCAGTGTACTCATCATAGCTGAGTCGGCCAGGGGTTCAAGAAATCTCTAACCAAATTTCTGCCCCGGCGTCGATTGATCTCCGACCGCTCGATCGACAGTCCAGCGCGCTAACCACTGTACTATCGAGCACCTCTACTTTCCGGTTTATCTATACACAAAGGCAGTGAAGTTAAGACGATTTTATGATTAGGAAAAACAAACAGAAAATTTGCAAATTTAGTGAAAGTGTCTTTTAGTTAGCAAGATTTACACATGACAAAATATTTGAGGGACTTCAAGAACACAATAGTTGTCAATTCATCAAAAATTCAATGGCGTCAGCGTCTTTAGTCTTGCGTACAAGCAAAAGAACATTTTGAAATCTTCTTTAATTAAATAATCAAGCGACAGGCCTACAACTGAGAGTTTCTTCACAAAATATTAAACTTTTCTCGTGTCAGAAGTAGCCAACTATATTTTTTACAAAATCTGAAAGATAAAATTTTCGTAAGCCCAAATTTCGGTAGATGAAGTTTGTAAACTCATATCAAATTTATGAAATGTTGGAATCATATGATATTTTGGAATAAAATTTTTGGGTTACTTCGATTTATATGTGTTAATTCTTATAACAATGCAGGCCAGACACTTGGCACCTTCGTCATGTAATGCCTCAGAATTTTCTGCTAGAACCATGCCATGAACGCTTGTTATTAGTGCGATACCCGGGGTCCATGGACCATGCGAACAACTTTAAAAATAGGAATACAACGGTTCTCTTGGATCTTGGTTTTACTTCTGGAGGAAGCCGTTTGCGTTGATGTACCGTTACAATGTACATTGAGCGTCTCTGAGTTGGTTCCTTGAAAAGGCACTATATAAATTTCCAAAATGAATGAATGAATGAATGAACATATTAATTAGATGACTATATTAGAAACCTTTGCTGAAGAAAAACTGAAGAAAGGCTGCAGTGTTTGATTGATTGCCATAAAGACCGTGCCTGCATGGAAACTCAGAGTTCGTATTGTAATACTTCGGCATTGGCATTTGTGCCATCTTTGTAAGTTCCAGGTCAAGAGAAAAAGACCACATCAACGCAGAAGCGGTATTAATGTTACAGAAGGCCTCAAGCTAAAAGAGCATAAGTATTTAAATGACATTAGGAAATTATTTTATTATGGGCTGCAAAACAGATCATTTCGGACAATTTGTTTTAGTCGGAAAATGAATAAGAGAAAATGGAATAATTCTTTTGTTTCTTAGGCTTATAGGCTATTGTAGGCGTATAGCTAAAAGAGCATAAGTATTTAAACTATAAGTATTCAACTGTATAACTTATAGTTCTTTTTGCTGATTTTAAATGTCTGCGCTGACAATATTTTAATTTCAGCTGTCATTGCATTGGCGGCATTGTTGGGACTTTGCATCTTAATTATAATTGGACTCGCTATAAATACAATCAGACTCGCACGACTATTACACCTGAAGAATGACATCAAAGCTCCTGAGCTAAATGAGAGCAATTACGAAAACCTACAGGTATGATAAATCTGTAATTTACAGAAAAATCGCAATCTTATCTTAATTGTAGCGTTTACACTTTCTTCAGTGCCACAAAATTATGGCT
Source organism: Dendrobaena attemsi (assembly GCA_034693945.1). NCBI lineage: Eukaryota > Metazoa > Annelida > Clitellata > Crassiclitellata > Lumbricidae > Dendrobaena > Dendrobaena attemsi. The sequence goes on along the minus strand of JAQFXW010001622.1, from coordinate 892 downwards.
GAAAGTAGAAGTAATCGTAATCGTAATCGTAGGCTCCAAACTTCTAGAACATCACCGGAAAACAGAGTATATCGGTAACGACTAATTGACGAGCGCTGCGACTAGTCAGAGGGGTTTTGAAAAGGAATTGTCATCATAATCCGAGACTAATTTCCAGATGGTCAGATAGGCCTATGGCAAAGCGCAACTGTTAAGGCGAGTATCGTTTAGGATTGGAGGGATTGGATTGAAGCGAAGTCAAGATATGAGTTTTCAACTGCAATAAACGTATTTCGATTTCGAAATATAGGAAAATGCGCACTGACGTTGTGGAATTTTTGAATGCTAGTATAGTCATGGAGCGATGTTAATTGCGAAAATAGGGTAAATGAAGTGGCTTCCTTATAAATAGGACATCTGTTACAGTAAGCCCTAAGTTCAATTCTAAGACAAATCCATTAACCTAATATATTAACTAAGCATATGCTTTGATTATTGATCTTCAACAGAAAGGTGATTTAAAAAGACCCTCAGATGCAATATACACGGATTTAGTTCAAGGAAGTTCAAGGGATACTATATGTGTGTCTACCGACTGACGTCAACTGAACATCGCTGAACGCTCGAAGTATCGGCTGCCATTGTGTAAAAACTTTCTGTGAACTTAATCACTGGCAAGAATTTCAGCCAGCATACAACACTCAATCTAAAGCCAACTATAAATTTATGAGTGTTTAGTAAACTTTCTAAGTTGACTGATACACTGCAGTGTTTTATTCATCTTCTGTGACTAGGTAGGCCTCAGTATTGTATTGTATTTGTGAATTTATAAAGTGATTCTCACAGCATTTGCCCTTCAGAAGCGCTCCCGGTGCGAAGACCCCGAGAGAAGAGATAGGTTTTGAGAGGAGAG
>JAQFXW010001621.1:0-14509 GCA_034693945.1 Dendrobaena attemsi | reverse complement strand
TCCAGAGGGAGTGCTTTGGTCCTAGGATGAATTGACTCCCCTACTAGAATATAATACGGAGGTAGTGCTTTTGTCCCAGGATGAATTAGCTCTCCTGCTGGAGTAAAATATGTAGGGACTCATTTGGTCCTAGGAAGAATTAATTTCCCTACTCAAACAAATCTGGTGGGAGTGCTTTGGTCCTACGACGAATTAACTCCCTTACTGGAATAAAATCCAGAAGTGCTTTGGTCCTAGGATGTATTAACTCCCCTATTGCAATAAAATCTGGAGTCATTTGGTCCTAGGAAGAATTAATTCCCTAATAATCAGCCTGATACAGATGTTAGCATCGGTACAGGTCTACTACGAGTCTACGACTTCCTGCAACTGGCAGATTACAGCACCTACGGTCAATGGATGTAGTGCGGCTATGGCTGTCTGCCTAGCAGTGTAAGCCACTAGGCTGTAGTGTACATCGTTCTACACCTGGTGTTCCTCCAACACGCTCATGCAGAGAATACTTTCAGTCAAGATTGATAGTACATCGTTATAAGTCTTCATTAATTATACCGTTTTATAGGACGGGGGATGTACCTACGTAGTTGGGGTATTAGAAAAGTATGTCTGCGTAGGCCTACATGGAGGGGTCAATTTTGTCAGGATTTTTGAGTAAGTACTAAATGGATGACCCCTATTGGATGAGAACTTTTAATTGTCCAACCCACTGTTTTAATATACACGTGCTTGTACTTTGATTTTTTAACCACATTAGCTAATTATGTCAGAAATTAAACGATTTTGAAATTTAAAAATCAGAGTAGTGAAAATGTTATGCTAGGCAAATGTAGACATACGCTTTATGGTACCAATAGGCCTACATGTAGCAAGCATGTTCGGTGATTTAACGATGTGGTGTGGCTTTTCGAAATGCATCCAGAAACACTGGCAGCTGTTGAGAACTTCGGATCTAAACCAGACCCATAATTGCTGAGCGACGCGAGCGGTTGCCTTCACAACCCTTGTTAGTGCCCTTGGCAAAACATAAACCCTTGTCAGTGCCTTCTCCAAATTCAAAACTTTGCACCCAAATAAAAATTCTGCTCTTTTGTCTTGTCAGGTATTTCCTAAGTCTACAACTGTTCTCGGTGAAAAAGATTTTTTTAGTTTCTAGTGCTACTGCTGTGCCTGCAAGAAATTCAGCTGTTTGTGTCACTTCATTTTCGTCTTATAATTGACCTCTTTAAAATTGCTATTAATCCACCACCACAGGCAGCATCTCTCTTCTCTGTCTACTGGTCTGAACAGATGGATGTTGTAGCTATTGTTGTAGGGGAACAAAGATTAATGCATGTGATTGATGTGAAATGTGGATATGGAGGAAGATGCTGAGAATATCATGGATGGAGAAGAGGACTTATGAATGGGTGCGCATGGCAATTGGAATCGAGAAGGATGAGACGTTACAACAAATAGTGCTAAGAACAAAGCCGAGGTTCTTTGGACATGTTATGAGGTCAGATGGATTGGAAAAGAAAATGATGTTGGCTTGTTGAGCAGGAAGGAGAAAACCAGGGCGACAAAAAATGGATGGATGAGATACATGACACAACTGGAATGAATTTGGCTGAACTAAGGGACGCGATATCAGAAAGAAAGAAATGGAGAAGCTTCATCATGACGGCCGCTAGAGTTCAAAGAACTGACAGCACAAGGGGCGGAATACATGACCACATCGTAGCCAAGTCTCCAACTAACGTCTAAGTAGCGACTTTTAGTCGTTTATTATAGTTGGTATTCACGAGGAGTACTTGACCGACTAGTTAGTCGACAACTTGCGATGTTCGTGACACTTGGATTTCCCCAAATGGCGTAGTTGTATTATATTAAGCATACGCGGGTCATTTACATGCAGCCTCGTTACGCTCTGCCGGTTTCAGGATCACTATAGGGGTGAGGCAGAGGGAAGAGGCCGTTGCACCTGCAGCTTATGAGACTCCCTCGGCTGCCCAGGGCACCAGGAAGATGTTATCGATGTGCTTGTCCGTCCATCTGTCTGTCTAAGTGAGCGTGTTGCGTCGGTCGCATAATCAAGTTACTATTTACAATTACAATGACCCAAGACATGTATTTCACATATATAAATTCACTCTTCTTTACTCTACTGACAGACTAATAAAATTTTCAGTTCAGCTTCTTCAAAAGCACAAACACATCTGGAATAAGATCAATCTCATGGCACTATCAAACAGTTCAGCCAATGAATGCATTGTATTCAACTTAAGAGCCCAGAATCTCAGCAGCCGACTGATCGACCTATCTGCGGGCGGGTGAATAGTCTGGAGAGCCTCGACTGGCTCTCTTCGGAGAATAACTTCGGCTCCGTGAACGTGACCCACTGCGACGTCCTCGACCGTAATCTTCTTTGACACGAACATGAGACGTTTCACCCTGTAAGCACAACACAAATAACTTCATTTTCAAATAAAATGCATATTGCTGACATTATTGGGATGATGATTGATATATCAATATAATTTTGAAGGTTTACACCAAGCACGAATTGTCATAAGCAATTCCTTCCCAGGTTCTCTTTATTGACAGAACTGTTACTGGTCAACAACTATCAACAGTGCAATGAAATAAATAAATGTTCATTCAGGCATTCCAAAACATATGCAAACAATGATACTTATTAACATGCCCATTACCTAAACACAATTGAATAATGAATTAATGCATCCAGTTTGAAACTCGCATATTTCAACATATGCTTTCTTGTAAGCTCCTCACCTTCTGATTAGTTTCTTGAACAGGTGCTATATAAATGTCCATAATGAATGAATGAATAAAGAAATCCATTCTTCTGTTCAAGAGTAGAAATCTCGTCAATGCTTTAGTGCAGCGTTTCTGAAATCTTTTAGACACATGGATCACGAAATGTTTTTCTGGGTCACGGACTAACATACAATTTTTGGTTCACAGCGACTCTGTGAACCCATAAATTCCTACAACTTGTACAACTGTAATATAAACAATTTCGATTTTCTGTCATAAATAAGCATATTATGTTTTGTGCTGTCGTGTAGTTTTGAAATGAAATACAAATTACACAATTCATATATTTAAAATAAAAGACTTTTTTAGGCAGATGGCCGCAGACCACTGATTGAGAACCGCTGTTTTAGCTGATGTTAACTGTTGGCCTTCTCTGACAGGTGGGGAGGAACACTTTTGACTTGGTGGAGGTTAAAAAATAGTTGCGCATGAGCGTGAAAAATATTTTTACCTCTTTTTGCATAAAAAATGTGTTAAAAGTAATGGCCTGTCAACAAATATATCGTATTTTTGAGATTTCTTAATTAGAAATTATTTAGTTTTTCTTTTATCAACAATTAAAAATAAATTTGAAACAGTTGTCTACCTGAAAGGAGGGAATATCTTGTGTGAAATTTTTGCATTTAAAAAAAAATGGAATCGATTGTTTTATTTTTTTATTAAAACACTGACTTAATAAGTTTATTATAATGTGTTGATACGAGTAAGTTTCAAAGTCTCGGATGGTCTTGAGGCTAAAGTTTTGGTTAGGCTCAAAGTCTTGGTCTTGATTCTTAAGGTTCAAAGTCTCGGTCTTGAGGTTCCAGGTCTTGACCTTGAGGTTTCAGCTCTTGACAACAAGACTGATTTATGGGACAGCTATTAGGCCTTACTTAGGTTTTACTATCATCAACAATTAAAATAAATTTGCAACAGTTGTTTACTTGTAGTGGGAAAAGTGCATTGTTGCAACACCTTATGAATTGCCGTGCCCCAAGCAAAGGCTGTGAGGCCACTTTTCTGACATTTCTTGCTCGGATGAACATGGTGAAAGTAATTTGTTGCCTCTTTTTTTCTCTTCACAGAAAATGTGTTTAGAAGCAAGGAGCATACAAGCATTTTGTAACGGCATGCAAAATAAAATTAAGATGTATATAATTATTCATTTACTATTATAATCACAAGACAGAGTAGAGTGACACAATGCACTCTGGTACAACATTTGACAGACGTAAATGTAAAGCTAGACCTACATTTCTGAGACAATTATTAAAATATAAATTAATGGGCTATTTTATATTTATCAACAATTAAAAATGAATTTGTAACAATTGTTGATGACTTTAAGGCAGTTGCAATGGAGCAAAAATATGTAAACAGAATGATAATAGACAAATCTTATTAATTCCTGTTGTGCACATTGATGAAAAATTAGTGGATCCGCTTTAAAATCTTTCATTTTGAGTTACTTGACTTGACACCTACAGCCCGAGGTGTGCTGGAATTTAGACGCTGTAGCGCAACAAGCCATTGTGAGTGAAATGGCTTCCTCAGAAGGTTTCTATGTGTGGCCAAGGTCTCAATCGAACCGCAATCCTTTCGGGCGCAAGGCGGCAACCATCCCACTGCTCCACCGAGCTTAATGTTCACACACAATTAATTTTATCTTTTCTGCTACCAAAGACGAGATCATCCTTCTCACACATGTTCAAAATTATAATCCAGTAAGCCTCCTACTCTGGCGACTTGGTTTTCAGAAGGCCTACCTTGCACCATCAGCCACCTCCAGATGTTATGAAACTGTTGGTTTTGAGTACGTACTATGTAATATAATTTACAGTTATCAAATGTAAACTTAAAAAATGCCAATACTTCAGAAATGTGGGGTGCAGCTGTGTACTGCATACCCCCACCCACCCCGTCGAAGGTGGGGACTTGCCCATGCAACCCCCCCGGATCGCCGCCCATGTTTAGTGGGCTCCATATTTCAGCAAAAATCTCTTCAACCCTTTTTGGGTTCCAGTATGTGATAAGGATTTGTAAGAAGAAAACCCACCTCATGTGATCTGAACTTTGTATCATCCAGCTTTCGGGCAGCATATTTCATATCTTCATAACGCAGAAATTCGACAACTCCAGTTCCATCCTTATAGACATCAGCGTAGCAGACATCCCCAGCTTCACGCATATGGTCTTTCAAATCTTGCCAACTTCCAGACTTTGGGAGACCTAGACCAGAATACAACAGTTAACACCAATTTACGACATCGCATACTGGATTACAAAAGGTTGAAACTAGGGCTGCATGTTAATCGCCGTTAACGCCAGCGATTAATGCGTTAAAATTGTTTGCGATTATTTTAACGCAAAAATAACGCACTAAAATAAAATATTTTTTTACCTTTTTGTAATTGTTTTTGTAATCAATATTTTTCAAATAATCAGTATTTGGCAACTTCGAATCGCCCACTTCTCGCGTCTGACCTAGAGTACATCCTGCATGCTACCTCAGGTCGATCAATAAAATAATTTTATCATGTTACTTATTAGGAATATTCACAATTTTTGTCAAGCAATGGAGCAAAAGAAAATTTTTTAAATAGTGATGTATGGACAGTTTTCGTTTTCACAATTGCTGAAGCGCTTCGGCGTGTATAACTCCGACACACCCTCGGGCTGTAGTCGGGACTGCCTCTGAATAGTAGTGGACTGTAAGAGGCGGTATAGAAATGCACACATACATATATAGCCAATGCGGCTGTAAGAGATTTCTTTTTGAAAAGAAATGCTGTCCTTGAGAGAAAATCGAATTATCTGTGACGGATGTGTAGATGAACGGTTGTCGTAAATGTCGTGACTCTGTCAAGGGTGGTTGCTAGGCATGACTGGGAGACAATTACGACGGTTGCTAGGGTGAGTCACTGTGTTTACGGTCAGCCAATGTTTGTTCCATCAACGCTGCTGCACTAATTGACCTCAGAGACAATAATCGTGCGTCTACAATTTCCACAAGAACGCTTTCAGCAGCACAGGCAGACACGCATTAGTGGGTGCTTATGTTCGTATCTGGGTGTCTCTATTTCAATGTATATGCATGCATGTATGCACTAATGCGTGTATTTGTGATTGTGGAATTGTCCGTTTGTGTATCTTGAGGTAAATTTATTTATTTATTTATTAACACATTTCTATACTGCCCCTTCAAATTTTCTACTACTCAGAAGCGGTCCCGACTACTGCCCGGAGGTGTGTCGGAGTTTACACGCCGAAGCGCCACGAGCAATTGTGAGTGAAGGGCGGTGGGTAGGATTCGAACCCGCAACCGTTCGGTTGCAAGGTGGCGACTTTCACCACTACACCACCGCGCCCAACTTAGAATCAGCCTTCATTGTAACATCTTTTCTTTTGCGCTCTTTTACGCATCGATGTGCGTTGCAACTAGTAATGTAACTGTGCGTACTGTGTAAACGATTTACAAGTTTTCCCTTTTACATTTTCTAGCATTCGGTTTCTGTGAATATGAGGATCCGGAGGCAACGTTGCGTTGCATGCGGTTGCTCAACGAATGGCAGATATCGGACAAGAAGCTTGTCGTAAGCAATCGTTGGCACATTTTAAGTGTTGGCCGAAAATTCTAATTGTAAAACGTAGTGTTTGCTGTAACTTTCAGATTTTTCTGTCAGCATTTATTTGTCAATATTGTGAATATATTTGTTATCGTTATTTGTCACGAATTATAATTGGTACTAGCTATGACTTTTTTAAAGTGTGTATTTTAGCATGAATTACTTGTACATAAATTGACTAATGTTACTTTCGTAGGCGCTCGTAGTAAGTCAAACAGTAACCCGTAAAATCTGTGAATAAATTGATACTAATCGGAGCTATTTAAAAAGCGTTAGTGCCAGACATCGTTGCATTATTGCGACGAGAATTGTGGTTTATTTTAACTTATTTATTGCGAATTACTATTATTACAATTCTCATCGTCATTCTAATCGGAGCTATTTAAAAAGCGTTAGTTCCAGACATCGTTCCTAGGAGCGCCTCTGAGTAGTTTCTTGAAGAGGGCCTATATAAATGTCCAGAATGAATGAATTATTATGACGAGAATTATGGTTTAGATGGTTATTTTAACTTATTTATCGTGAATTACTATTATTACGATTCCCATCGTAATTCTAATCGCAGGTCAAAGTTGATGCGAAGACGAAGAACCTGCTCGATGAGTACAAGAAGAAGAAGCAGGAACAAGAGCAGACGAATAAGGAGAAGAAGGAGGAGGAGAAAGAGGAGGGAGAGGACAGGTCGAGTGGAGAGGAGGACAACGCCCTAGACGAGTTCACGCAGAGGGAGGACCGCGTGGCGAAGGCCGGCCTCGACGCGATCATGCGCGAATACGGGGACGAGCTGAACAAGGAGATGCCCTCTCTTGGTTAGTAAGGAGCATTGCTCACCTTTTTATTTATTTATTTATTTATTCACACATTTCAATACCGCCCCTTCAAGTCTCCACTACTCAGAGGCGGTCCAGACTACAGCTCGAAGGTTGCAAGGCGGCGACCTTCACCAGTGCTCTATCGCGCCCCATTCAAACAGTTTGTTTCTCTGTGTTAGTTGTTTACTGATTGTGTTTGTTTGTTTTTATTCAACAGATGCGAATGGTGAGAGAAAGGATAAGAAGAAGACGAACAAGAAGAAGGAAGAGGAACAGAAGATAACAGTGAGTCGAAGATTTGTCGCACTCACGATGCACTCAATATCAACTTTTAGTATTTTTCATTAGTAAATTTCTTAGCAGAAGTTTCAATCAGTATTGTTGTTAGTACATTAGAATTACCGAACCAATATGCTGAACTTAATAAATAATGTGGTCCACAAAAACGTCTCACGCCAGAATCGAAACAGATTTAACAGGTTTGGGTTAAGCTCAAAGTTTTTGAGGACTTACTTAGATAAATTTTGTTGGTTAGTCGTGTTCCAAATTTTAAGATTTTCGCCCTGAAAACTTCTTCTTTGAAGAAATTATTTCTGAATATTTTCGGGGATTTCGACATTGAAAATACATGACAAGAAATACTTTTGGGGGATTTGTTCCCCTCTTAAGTACACCCTGCCTAACGCATTGACCGTTGTTTTTAGGCTCTGGAGAGCATGGAACTTGAGGAGGAGAAGAAAGATCTGATCAACCGCGAGATTCGCAGCTTCCGGGACCAGCATAAGGTAAAGAGAATTAATTGGTTGCTCTCTTTGTTCGTGTCTTAGTGAATTCTGAAACCTTGTTTAGTTGCTTTGAACGTAAAACTGATCTGCAGGTACTTCTTGTTTTCTGGGGAACTGTCTGGGATCGAACACGTGAGAAAGATTCAGACTTTGACCGACGGTTAGCTTGACAGTTGATTTTACTCCCATTGTCAATGCGAGATATGTCGACAGCTCCTCTTGGGCAACGTTGACCCCTTTCTTGTTGGCATTTTTGCCCGCACCTCCACAAAACAGAACAGAGCCCTCTCTGTTGTAGGCCCCTCGACCTGGAATGGACTCCCTCTTGAACTCCGCCACTTGCCAAGATCCATCACGCCAGGGTTCTTTTCTTATCTTAAGACTGTTATGTTTATTGGGGCTGGAGTTGGGAGCGCCTCTGAGTAGTCTTCTTGAAGGGGCGCTATATAACTGTTCGAAATGAATGAATGAATTAATAGAGTCAAAGGGTTAAAATGCGACTCCTGTTGAATAACCTGTATCGTTCATTCATGGTACATTGTATATCGGCAATCATTATGCGGTGTGACATTGTGAATCTTAATAAACTAAAATATTATTCAGCAGATTGACGAGAAACATGCTTACTACACTGTACGTTAGTATTACTCTATCGATGGCCCTCAAACAACGAGATGACTTCACTACACTACCGGTCGCCGCCTTGCAGCCGACTGGTTGCGGGTTCGAATCCCACCCGCCGCGTAAGGACCTTGAGCAAGTCCTTCACTCACAATTGCTCGTGGCGCTTCGGCGTGTAAGCTCCGACACACCTCCGGGCTGTAGTCGGAGCCGCTTCTGAGTAGTAGGAGACTTGAAGGGGCGATATAGAAATGTGTGAATAAATAAAAATAATAAAATCTAGGTATCCTATAAAAACCTAAGCACAGCTTTAAGTCGTTTCGACAATTGTCATAGTTATCATCATTATCATCACCTTTGTCGTCTTCGCTATCATCATCATCACTATCATTGTCGTAAGCGGATTCGTCGTTATTACCTATCAAAATATCCTTCAGACGTTTTCTTCTAACGCCTCATGTGTATGTGGGTCGTAGTGGTACAGTGGGATGGTCGAAGTCTAGTGGTCGGAGCGTCGCGGGTTGAAGGGAAGCAAGAGTGCTAGGTAGAACATATTTATTTGATAGGTTAAATAGCGTTGTTCCATATGTACTAAAGCGTATCTCTGAACTAAAAAGACTCTGTTGCATTTCTAGTGCGTTGCGCTTTGATAATTTCGATCTATTCTACGTCTGCCATAACTATTAAGTCAGACGAAACCGATGTTTTCTTCCACTGTTCCAATTCCCTGCAGAGCTGGTCCTTCCTTTGGGCCACAGTCACCCAGCGAACGAGGATATACAATACATCGATGGGGGATGGGGTAGCTAATGGTTGTGGGTTAGAGGTGGTATGGGAATGGTAGCAATAGAAGAAGGCGGAGTTGCGACAGATCATTTACCGGAGGAAACGGGAGTCCGCTTATTGCATCAGACCGAAGATGGTGTGTGCGTAACTGCGTATAGACAAGGCGTGAGTGACGTCGATAAGTCAATATCAGTTCGATACGAGCTCTGTTATAAGGAGTGAGAAATGGATATTGTGGTTTATGTAGGCTATATAAATACAAAATGGGCAAGTCTGTATCGGCGCATATTATAATTATATCTTCATGTAATGGAAATGGTGTTGAGGAACCGAAATACAGTGTACCGCATGGGCGTCTTCAGAAACGACAGGAAATGGAAAGAGTATCAATGTTTTCTGCAGAGGATGCATAGCGAAAGGAAGATAGATTCCCAAGAGTTTTATGATTATGTACTCTCGTAATATCTCCATGATATTATAGTATATTCATTCATTCATTTTTAAAATTTATATAGCGCCCCTTCAAGGAACCTACTAAGAGACGCTCCCAGGCCAGCCACGGTTAAATAGTGCATTTGCCATTTTACACTATAGGCCTACAGTACGTATACTATATATGCATTTACGGAATATTGCGTTGTATTGTAGATTGAAGATATTGTAGGCCTATCTATAGATTTCCAAAGCGCCTCTTTCAGCATGACCTATATGAGATTCGATAACCATACGATATGATATGATAGCCACGGCTTGGGAATTGTTTTTGCTCTTCGTTTGGCCTTCGAGTGGCGCTTTATAAATGTTAAGATTATGATTAACGATTAATCATAAACTGAGCGAGCAACTTACACACAGATTTATTCACAATCTCTTAGTTTGTGTGCTACAACTGTACACTGAAACCGATATTCAGACTTCGATGCAGCAAACAGAGCGAGCGTCTCATACTGCGTTTTGCAACTTCCCAGATACGATTATAGCACGCAGATTGAGACACAGGAATTGAGGCTGACCAACCAAAGCACCAACCAAAATACAGACACAGTGGCGCATTCAGAGGCGACTGAAGGAAATAGAGAGAGTGTCAATGCTCTCTAAAGAGTGGATATAATAGAGAAAAGAGGATCTCTACGAGTTGGTGATTTATCTGCCATTCTATATACGCTCCAGTAAGTAACTGTAGAAATGATCATGGACACCTGCAGAAATTTCTGCTGGGTGGAGGAACACAATGCATGGTAATATACTGGCAGTTAAATGTGTTGCAATAAATTAAAAATGCACAACAGGACATTTTACATAGTTTTTTTAACATGGACATTTTACAGAGGTTTTTACAGAACCATAAAAAAATCATACACACCCTTTATTACACCTTGTGGTTTATCTTAGCTTGCATTACTGCAGCATGATTTGGGCGTCCAACTATGTGTCTAGGCGCAACAGTATCATAGTTTTACAAAAAAATTATTCGCATCATAGCCGGTCTTCCCTACATCTCTCAATCTAGTAAACCGTTTTCCAACTTAAGTATTTTAAAAATCAGTTAAATAAACTCAAGCAAATAAAATAATGACCTTATGCATCGCTACACACCGTTGTGTTTAAGTGCGAAGAAGAAATTTTGCTGATGAGCAAGAAGTTGCAGTTAAGAGAAGCTGTCGTTTTCCAGGGGGAGGCAGAGCTTTTTTAAAGAAATTTTCACAACTTCACAATTCCAGCCTTTAACGACTAAAAGCTCTTCGGGAGCGTCGTAGGCTCCCCAGCGGGGTCTGAGGCGGAGACCCAGAAGCCAACGAAATTTTGACAATTATATGCTAAATGGAGTAGGCCTACATTAAATTGGCCAGTGTTGATTTTGACTTTCACAGTATAACTGGGGTCAAAATTTCTCAAAGGTTTCCCGCTATAGTGTTGCACATCCTCCTAAGTAATATCAAGCCAGCGGGGTTTGGGGCGAAGTTTGGATCAGTTAGACAGCCAAGGCTAAATGAATTAATCATTTGTTAGTACTCAGTATGACATACAAATAATGATAACATTGTATCGAATTCTTTCTTCAAATGTATTCAATAGAAGATTTAAGGTATTGCATTGAACAAATGTATCTGAGAGTGACCAATAATTTGATTTTACAGTATATTAAAATAATTATTATGCATAGTTAAACAAACGCGATTGTCTTGCTGGTGAGGGGCCATGAAAGCCCACCTCTCAGCATACGCCCCTGCGTAAATACGTGGAGGAGATTGCAGTCAGGGAGGAAGTTGAGATTTAAGCGAATGGTCAAATAGACGGTGCTCCTCCTCCTAGGCGTTCGGAATTGATCGCCCGTGACATTAGATTGTACCAAGGTGTCGACTAACAATAACATTATCGGCGGGTGATGAGACATTTTGTTCTCATATACAGCCAACATCTGATACATATTTCATAATCCACGCTTCATGCATATATTATAGGCCATACCCATTACGAAAAGATAATGCAAGCTATTTTTATACCTGACAACATGGAAAGACTATGGTAAGTGTATACATGTGGGATAGTTGCCGCCTTGCGTCCGAAGGGTTGCGCGTTCGATTCAGACCCAAGATAGAAACCCTGAGCAAGTCCTTCACTCACAATCTCTGCTCTTCTGCGCTTCGGCGTGTTAACTCCGATACACATCCGCGATGTAGTCGGGACCGCCTCTGATTAGTATTAGGCTTGAAGGGGCAGTACAGAAAAGTGTGAATAGATAAATAAGTAGATGAAAAATGAGTCTTATAATTATGTCTCGTTAGGATACGCTGATTAGTGGAAGACATCTAGATGTGGTGATCTGAAACGGACACCAGGTGAACCCGGTGAATTTTGCCAAGAGGTAGTTAAATTTATTTTTAGATTTCAGTCTCTTGTATACGTCATAAAGATGCGAGATTATATGTAACTGAATTTTCAAATTGCAAATTGCATACATCAGAGTATCTTGCTGCTCTTGCATTGTCGTGCCCTGCATTGCATAATAATTGTCCTGTTTCATCTTATCTGTATACTTATCTCGGATCACCGTAATTCTCGGGGGTGGGTCCGTACCTTAGTGGAGAGAGCGGCTGGTCGATAAACAAAGTAACTTATCTGGCAGCATGGGATCGAGTCCCACGTAGGTCAGTAATTTATTTTAAGTTTCTGCTAGCTGCTAAAGGCGCTTTCTTGTGTGGTTTGTCTCGTGTCAGTTGGAAAATAAGATCGCCCACCCCACTCCTGGTTTGGCCGCACCACGAGTGTTTCAGTTCTTAGGCCATTAGCATAAGTCGAGCCGGCCGTTAAGCCGACCTGCGTGTCGTGCCATGCTGGCCGTATTGCGTATAACCTGTCTGTAATCATATTGCGGTCAGGCAATGTGAATTTAACAAACGAATATATGTTTTTTCTCTTTACGTTGACTATAGCCAATGAAGCGAAGGAACTCATTACGAATCGCAATAAGTCATAAGTCATTTATTTCGGGATCAATTCCGAACATAAAATTACATGCATCATTCTGACTAAACAACAGAGTAACCCTTTCTGAAGACCCAGACGGGATCAATGACCGCTTCTAGAGACCCAGACGGGGTCAATGACCCCTTCTAGAGACCCAGACGGGGTCAATGACCTCTTCTGCAGACCCGCAAGCCAGGGCTTTTTTAACGTGCTGTTCTACATAAAATGTGCAGTAACTGTTCTAAATAATTTTGTGCAATTCTAAAAGCTGTTTTGTGCAGTCGAAAAATAGTAATGAAAAGACAAATTGTGCTCCATTTGGCATCAAATTATCAAAATTCCGCTTACTTCTGGGGCTGCGCCCCAGACCCGCTTGCTAAATTTTACATAACAGGATGTGCAAATACTAGTGCCAAGGAAAACTTTTGGTACATTTTGACCCATATATATATATATGTAGTCTAAGGGTCCAATTCAGCATTGAAAGTAAATAAGAACCAAGAATGTAGCCTACTCCATTTGACATCTAATTGTCAACATTTCGTTGGCTTCTGGGGCTCTGCCTCAAATCCCGCTCAGGAAACGCTGGATCGATATCACTTAAGAGGATATGCAACACTAGTGGAAAACCTTTGGAACATTTTGACCCCAGTTACAGTTTGGAAGTCATAATTAGCATTAGCAAATTGGAAGTAAATAAGAGCCAAAATATACCCCACCTGGCCTCTAATTGTCAAAACCTCGTTGGCTTTTGGGGCTCTCCATACCCCGCTGGATGATATCACTTTTAAGAGAATAGCCTATGCAACACTAGTGGAAAAATTTGGGAAATTTTTGACTCCAGTGTAGTCTGAAATCATCACTAGCAAATTGGAAGTAAATAATAGGAGCCAAGAATATACTCCATTTGGCATCTAATTGTCACAATTTCGTTGGCTTCTGTGGCGGAGCCCCAGACCCCGCCGGGTGAGCTTACAACGCGCCCTCAGACCCCTAGTCGTTATGGGCTGCGATTATGCAGTTGTAAAATTCATTAAAACAGCCCTGGCCAGGGCCACCTGAGTGAGTGTGTTACATGTTTTATATGTGTTCTAGAAATTGAACGTTGAGTATTATAGGCTGTAGAAAGTGCAGCAAAGTGGTACCAGCTGTAGGCCAACACAAAACATAGCCTGCTACCAAAACACGTTCTAGCAATCCTACGATCTGAGCAGATGTCACCCAGAACTAGTCAAAAATTATTGCACGCGTGCCATTTTGGAATCTACTATAGACTATTATTATACAGCCTCGTTATAGTTGGTTGAAGCGAAAAAAGAACATTGCATTGCGTGAGCTATCCCACACCACCTCCCCGAGTAGATTTTGCAATATATTTAAAATGTAAATGTACTCATCTCTCTGTTCGGTCGTCTTTGTGTCTGTCTAGATCCCTGCCTGGTTGGCCGTCTGACGAAACGCACAGCTAATTTGCCTGCTCGTCTGTTTGCATAGTAGTCAAGCGGCCAAGCTATCGGTCCTCCTAAAATTACCCAGAGGGATCTGTCTGCCTGAATCTGTTTGCGGATAGAAGATAGATAGATAGATAGATAGATAGCTAGATAGATAGATAGAC
>JAQFXW010001620.1:0-14509 GCA_034693945.1 Dendrobaena attemsi | reverse complement strand
TCATCTCAAGACCATTCTCTTTTCACGGGGCCTTGCGCACTGGAAGCGCTTCTGAACGGTTGACCCTACGAGAGGCGATATATAAATGTTTAGATACGATACGATATATTCAATTATTCATTCATTGATGCAAAAATTTGTATAGCACTTCTTCATCAAATGAGACTACTTACTCAGAGGTCTTTTTTAAACTACTGTAGAACATAGAGTGAGTTCTAGGAAGTATCATAATCACAACTATAATCTATGGTGACGAAATATCATTCCTTTTAAATACATACACTGCCACAGAAGAAAATAGCAGAATACAAACCCATATATAAAAGGCCTACAGTTCCCAGAAATACTGGTCAAACTCTGCATTTTCCACAAACAAAATCTAGTTGTCAGTGGGATATAGAATAAAGTAGTTACATTTGTTTACCATAAAACATATTTTCTTTATAATATACATATTATTTATAATATTTTTTATATAATATTATATATTATATATACCTTGACTCCGCCCCATGAATAGTTGCTGAGAAAATCAACCGGTGACACTACATTTGGCTGGGCTGGAAATCGAAGCAGAAAGTCAAGTTCACTTGGATCAAGTTCTTTATTCATTAGAAGAATCTAAAATTACATTTCCCAGGCATCTTTTATAGGGAACACAAACACAATGTCCTGCCAAAAAATAACACAATGTCCTGTCAAAAAATAAACTAACTTTTTTATAAGCAAGACTTAATTAAGCTGCGCATTTGACTCTTAACTAATCTACAAAAGTTTTATGTTGTGAATAACTACATGAATTGGATTACTGGTCGGATTAAACCGGAAGTGGTTAGGCAGTTGATTTAGGTCAATGATATATGTACAGGGCCATCTTCACGTGTGGGCAGTCGCACAGGGACCTCATGATTCTAGGGGCCTCCAAATGTCAACAGTAAACAAACTTTCTTTAATCAAGAAAGAATTGTAGACCTACTAGAATTTGTGGGAAAATTTCAACTAATTTCTTTAAAAAGGTCGTCAGATTTTTGAAGGTGGGTCTTGGCACATTACTTTGCCCAGGGGCTTACAATGGTCTTAAGATAGCCCTGTGTATGTATGTATCAATGTAAGGTACATTAATTGTTTATCACTTTGAAGTCTTGTTGATTTATCTTCTTATTTTATTGATCCCAAGACTGCAATTACGGTATTAGATGTTACCAGTAAAGTTGCATATGATACTTTTTCAGCATAATGTCCAATAAATATTTATCTCTTTAACATATTTCTGATTGTAGGCCTATGTTTCTTACCTGGATTGCCATCTGTGCAGTAAATGTCAATTTATCCTTTTCAAAAAGTCCACGTGATGTATAAACAAATACAGAGTAAGTTATGCAATCAATTAGATTGGTCAAACGCTGAGTAACATCATCGTTTGACTGGGCTTTGTCGATTGCATTCTCAAATACAATGCTAAATGCCTGGAACGAACAGAATCAAAACTCTAGCAATACATCACAATGTTCTGATGTAGGTTGAAGTACAAGTTGTCAAATGTCAAGACGTCTAAACTTGTTCAGTGAGACACAAATCTAATTCGTATGTTCATACAATGCGCTTAATAAATAAGTTTGCAAGACATGAGAAAGAAGTAGATTTATTTACCGGTAGATCATAGTAAAACTTTATATTATTATTCAAAGTAGAGCAGAGGTGCAATATGAGGTGGGGCTTAAACCAGGAGAGACAGGGAGAAGAAGAACAGAGTATGAGGAGGAATGGAGAATTTGCAGAATTCCTGATGTAGGTCATTCAAGAGATGAGGCGCAGAGTGTGGAATGTGAATGGAGAACTAGAGACTTGAATAAAGATAAGAGTGAAGTAAAAGGATGATTTGGTAGAATCAATTAGATGAATGGTAAGTGCAGAACATCGAAGTGATTTAGTAATGGCTCCTGTCTTTAACTCTTTATCTCAACTACAACATTGACTCAGCATCAGGGCTGGAGTTGGAAGCACCACTCAGTAACACCACACTTAACACTTAAACGACCACGGGTATATAAATTCCCATACCAACCGGTACCTTGCGGTCGTTAGAGGGTTAAAGAGGTGCTACATAAATGTCATTAATAATTGGTAAAGATCTATACGTTACAACCATTCCACTTGTAATACAATGTGCTTGTATTGTGCAGAAGTGTTTAGTTTACACCAGTGAGTGTTGTTACGGAACTTGCTGGAATGAATGCATAGAGCTTTACCTTGAGAGAAAACTGATACATCGGATGTATCATACTGAGGTCATTAAGTACAAAGTAGAGCAGTGATGCTCTTCTGGCTGCCGGTCGATATGCCTCCCGAGCCTCGTTTATGTTCAGCTCCGTCTCTTTTCCCTCTATAACTTTCTCTTCAATTTCCATAGCAGTACGCTTCGTTACCTCAAGATTTTCCACAAGGTCATAGTCGTTGAGAAAGTTTCCCTGTGCGGCCGATAGCCTGGCCAGAAGCGTGTCTTCGAGTGTCTTCAGAGTGATCTTGAATTCGTTCTGCTGGTGGGTGAGTTCGGCCTTCAACTTTTCCAGGTCAGGACGTTCCTTGATAACAACATCGGCCAACAGTTGGTCCTCCAGTCCATCTCTCGTCACAGTAAAATTGATCAGAGTCGTCTGTGCTTGCATTTCTGGTTTGTAGTGGGGGTTGGCCAACTTTGTATGCAGGATTAATCGAAAGTTACGATTGTACTCGACCTCCTTGTCCCCAAGACGTATTGCAGTGCCCTTCTTTATGGTATTACGACTTATTACCGGCTCGAGGACGGGATCTATAGTCTCTTCGATGTTTTCCATAAGAATCATTTCACCACATATTATGGCATTTTCAACAATTTCCAGATAGCCACGCTGACCAAGACGGACAACAATGAGATTACTTCCAAACTGCATCTTGACCCACTTGATTCCCTGAAGCTGAGGGTCGAACATGAGAGGCCAGCGCTCGGCGTTCGTTAGGATCGTGGCGTTCTCTATAGACATTCGGTCGCTAGGCAGTCCGGCGTTGTTCCAACCGGCAATTTGAGCATCGTCCGTTAACAGCATCAAAGGATCGAGTCCTGCAGAGACTGGCAGGGTCTCTTCAAACTTTGCCAAGTGGGGTATCCAATATTTCTCCATCAGATCCACCCGGTACTGTTTGGTGAAGCAGCCGATGTAGGAGACGAAGGCCGATATGAGAAGAATGTCGCCTGGTAGAGTCTTCTCCTGCTCCCGATAGTTCCTGACAGCCTCAGCCCAGCGTACATTCTCCGCTGCAAGACCACTGACCAGTCGATTGGCCAGCTGGATCGTCTTGTTAGTTGCATCAGCCTGCTGCTGGCATTTCAGTTTGGCTGCAGTTGCTTGCTGGAACTCGGCCATCAGCTTTGCATGAGAATCCTCGATCTGACTGATTTTGCTTCGGACGTTTCTCAGACGTTCTTGGGCTGCGTGTAGCTGCTCATTGGCCGCTTCCAGGGCGAGACGTTTCGGCTCAACCTCACAGTACACCTCGTAATACTTCATGATGTTGATTACCCAACTACACAGACCATACGCCGCAACAGACTTCTGTCTCATCGACTCCGGTTCAAATTCTGGATCGTCAAGATACACTTGAACAGATTTCTGTATCACTTCTGGAATATTCTCCTTGTCGTAATTTATGAGCTCATTTAAGAATTCATCCACCTGTAAAGTATGAAAAGTAAGAAATTTTGCAAGATAAAAGCATGCTTTAGAAGAAGCATTTCACAGCTAGAATACCTCTTACATAAAGGAAAATTTGAAAAAGAATGCTTTTCAAGTCGTCAAGTTAGTAATAGTTTAATAAGAATATTTAAGAGTACCGGTACTGGTTCAAATTGATCACATTATTTACTTAATTATAGCAGTATTTGATGCAATTCTTATAATTAGTCGCATTTTAAATATAAAATTTTAACTTTATCTGTTCATTAATATTTATGAATATTTCATAAATAGTCAATCTGAATGATAAGAATAAAAAGATGCAACCTTGCTCATCATAGTCTTAGCTGCATTCCAGCTCCTATCTTTCGGTATCTTCCTAGTTTTATTTGCCTTCAGAACCATAACGGCAGCTGTAACATTTACAACTGCAGCTGGAGGCTTAGGAAATGCCTTTAGTTCTGTCAGGTTTTGCTGCAAATAAGAAACAAAAACTATTTACACAAATATAAATTCATTTGCAAAAGAATTTAATTTCAAATGCTGTGTTATGGTGCCAGAAAATTATGGTTAATGAAACAAGCATTCAAACTGCATCCAAATCAGACATTATTTAAAGTTTACAACTGAAACACAATCCATTGGTTAGTTACTTTTAACTAGTTATAAAATTTTAACATTCATTCAGGGCTCATATAACACCTTATCGAGAATGAACTAAATAAAAATAAGACTCCAGTGACTTGAAACCAGACAAGCTGACTGGGAGTAATTAGTAATAAACGGAGATCATGCAGGAGGTCATTTCAGGTGGAAGAGGGACTTTGAACTAAATAAAATACGTGTACCTTGTTGAGGCTGTCCAGCGCCTTGCGTGCGGCTGTCAGAGCTGGTTCTGCCTTCATGAGATCATCTTCACATGCTTTCTGCTTTCCAGAAACATCTTCGTTTATTACTTGAACTTTTTTCTCCTCCTCACTTGCCAGCACTTTCTCCTTCGATATGCGCTCTGTTTCGATTCCAAGAACCTAAGAGTAGAAGTGCATCAATGAATCTCTTAGTTTGCAAACAAGCCATAAATCTGTGTATAATCTGATCAAATAATTCTACCCTGAGTAGAGACCCAGAAGGGTTGATTATAGGCATACTCGTGTCTATTTACTATATTAATTCCTGCTGATGGATGTAATTTTGCTTATTGGTAACCATAATAAATTTTAATGCATTAGATAAGCTTAGGCCTATATATTGAACGAATATTATGAAGGAATTGTAAAAGAGTCAAAAGTACACAAGTCAACATTTTCAAAGATGAGGATGTGTTAAGACGGCATGGAAAACGAAATCCTGCCCTTTGTTGAAGGTTGAAAAGAACGTTCCACTCTCAGAAAAGTGCAAATAGTTTTATAGTTAGATAAGCAAAGCAAAATAGTCACATGAAGAATAATCTTTAATTAATAGATAATTGTCTTACTCCAATCAACTTGTTGGCCTGCTCATTCTTCAGTGCAAGTTCGTGTTCTTCGGCAGTAAACTTGGCTTTTAGGTCTTCAACCTGTGCAGAAGTCCCTTTCAACTTCTCCAGACCATTCTCCAACCGGAGTATATTGTTTTGAAGGTCCTGATGTTTGCGCTGCAGCAAGTTTTGGTAGAGTTTGATTTGCTCCAGAAAGCTCTTTGGTGTCGTGTAATTGTGACGTCGTTCATACAGCAGAAAGAGTTCACTCACAACATTTACTGAACGATGAACATGGGCCACAAACTGAGAGACGCTCTGACGCATTTCGGGCTGTAAATAGGAAACATTGTAACAACTGAGAAAGTTATGCAATAGTAAATCATCATAATTATTGAAACAGCACTACGCCGATATTTATAACAAATCTCTTTAACTGCACAGCAACACATAAAAATAATATTTTGAAATTCAAGATGCTTCTTGATGTAGGTAGCGGAGAAAGACTTTACCTCCTAAAGAACGGAATCTTTCTACACTGGTGAGTCAATTTCAAAACAACACAATTTCTGAATGTGCGGATATGCAACCAGAGAAGTTTGTTAAGTTATCTGCAATGTCCGATAAGTAGCTGTTCACTTCATCACACGTGTTATTTTGCACCCCGATGTCTCCTGGTGGCAGACCAAATAAGAAACCCTCTGTAACCACTCATTGGAAAGTGAACAAAGACATGTTTTTCGTCATTTCTCATAATTATCATAGATAAATTCTCTTCCCCTCACAACGACGGTTGTGTTATTGCAGAAAGGCAAGTTTTTTGATGAGCCGAGATCTATTTCCAACTATTTTCTGATAGCTACGAGTAGAGTAAAAAATGACACAAAAATGATTCATTAGTGGATGCAGATGAAAACAAGGAAATTCTGCAAAAAGATCCTAAAAACAAAGATCTTGAAAACCCGAATCTGAGAAGATAAAATGAAGCAGATAATACTCACTGTCAGTAGATCGACTTCATCCAGGAATCTCATGCTAACGGAAATCAGTGCTTCTTCTGGCCATTCGTGAAACCAGTCTATGCAAGTACAGTTCGTAACAGCAGGGAACCGTCTGCTTCGGACTCGTAAGGTATTTCCAACTGGAGAGAAGCACAGAATGACCTGGTAGGGTAACACAATGTGGGTCATTATCTTGTCGACAGAAGATCAGATCAAACAAAAGTCTTCTACATAAGATCTGAACTGTTACCCAATTTCAAACAGGGTCACATAGGGCCCAACTTGAATTCTCAACATTGTCAGAAGGGCATTATCGAAATTACAGTTGTAATATAGAAGTTTCTAGCTTCTTAGGACTAGTCAGCTTATGGTTTATGTTTAGATATATATGACTCCCTATATTATTGTGTTTATGTTTTATGACTTATTGGATATGTCTCTCAAATAAATGGTATTGAAACTGTGTCATCAGAATGCTTACTTTGAGCTGTTTTCTGACTTTTTCGATGAAGAACCTCCAACAGTTTTCCCTGGAATCATAGATACCCATTCCTTTGACTTCATTACGTATGCCCGTGATGATATTATCGACTTCATCATCCGGAAAGAGTTCTGGAATCTCTCCGGATGCCAACAGATCGTTGATAAGAACCAAGAACTTTTCGTCCACGATATGAGCATCAGTAAAAATCAGGACGCTGCCAACGTTTTTAAAGCCTGCCTTCAAACAAAGTCCAGCCAAGTCCAGCTTCAGATCTGGTATGCCATAGTCCTTCTTGAGCGTTATCTGGAAGACATCAAGGCCACTGATGTACGCAGCCAGGCGAGAGAGACTCTGCTTACCGCTACCACCGACGCCGACCAGCAGAGCGTTTCCACGAGGCGACTCCAGAATTCGACTGATACGAAGAATATGAGAGACTGCATCTTCGAACAGGACGAGGTTCATGGCAGCATTGATCTCATTGTAGTTAACGAGGGCATCAACAATGATCTTGTTGAGGTCAGCATAGTTAGTAACTGGTAGGTACTTCGGTTCTCCGATGCCACCTGCGAAATGACAATAGATCAGCGGCTGTCGCTTGATTGTCGGTTCATCCATGTCTTCAAAGCATTTCTTTATTGTCTCAGACAATAGTTTGTCAAATGACTCCATGTCCTGGTTACTAATAAGTTTATCTCTATAGACGCGCATCGACTCGTGAACCCACAGACGAACAATGTCAGTAGGTGTCCGACAGCAATCCAAGCCAGCAAACAGCAAGCCCTACAACAATACTAACATCTTAGCACTTCAGTACAATTGTATGACAATCCAATTTTTTCTGATCTTTACTTTTACTGTAGATCTGTTGCATTAATCATAGACAATTTGTAGTTAAGGTTTATTGTTTTTAATTTTTTAGTTAATCTCTTAATATACTATTGTTCAAATCCGGACCCCCTACAATCACTCTTGGGTGGGCACCCCGGCTAGCGAGACCCGTCCCTTTGGGTACCCTATAGAAAATTAATCAAACTTGCTTCTATCTAAATCGATTGTATTTTCTTGTCTTTAAATAAGCGTAGATCTTTTGGACTAATGTCCTCACTTAGCTTTCATGAATTTCACTGACATCATTTATCCACGTGTCTTGTTCAGTTATGTTACTACACAATTTTATATGAACATACTAGAGGTTTTGCCCATCATAACATGACAGGTAGTTATATTATTATTATTATTATTATTATTATTTTAGCATCTTCCTTCCTCAAGGCCTTTTACATCAATCATGTCAGATGGTGTACCACATTGATGGCAGAAAGATCAGACCTCAAGTCAATTCTGTTTGAACAAAGATTCTCGTTGCTGGGCCAGGAGTATTACTGATGAATTTTTACTTAAGTTGCACTTTACAAGAATCATTATACCTACTATGTGGGAACCAAGCATTATATTACAGACAACAATCTGTATTCTGTATCTGTATATTTATGTATTACACGTTTCTTCAAATATGTGTTACCTCATACTATCAAGCTACAGCAACTGAAACAGATACAATTTGTTACGTAAAACTAAAATTATAACTTAATGTCAAATATCCATGCAGGTCATCCTACCTGAAAGATGTTGGAGAGATCTCGTAGGTTGAAGATGTAGTGAAACTTGAGAGCAGATGCTAGAAATGTCTGCGACATGCGCTGGTGCAGATAGAGCGCTGCGTTAACAATGTTGGTGCAATGTTTCTGCACGGACAGCGGAAATCCAGTGGACACGACGTGTTGCATGAGAATGCTGCTGTAGATCGTCTGCAGAGCCTCCGTTCCTGGAATGCTGAGAGCAAAGACACAGAAGTGTCGCTGGAGCCGGGCATCAATCGTAAGGTTGCCAGCCGACTGGTTCATGCATGAGACATACTGGGTGTCGATGATATCCTTCTGCGTCCACTTATTTCGATCGTACCAGTGTCCGTAGTCCAGATGCTGACGGATCAGCGTATGTGGCTGCACCGTATAGTACTTATCCACCTGTTGAAGTACACAAGTTTCGACTAGCTATCATTTATATGTATGCAAATGATCAATCAATCAATCAATCAAAAGAAAAGCAAAATCCATTTTGACACAGAACCTTCAATTCATCCTTGAAGTGCATTATTCTTACCTATCCTCTTCAATCTTGAAGTATATATATAATATATCGTTTCTCCCATGCAACTACACATATGATGTGTTGTTTATCGAAAACCAAAACCGAACTTCCTTTACAGCTCATAACCGTTTTACCTCTGGCATATTCATATCATCAATGAAATAGATGAGTTTCTTCGTTCCAGGTGGTCCAAAATACTTTGCTTTCTTCTCCAACGGTTTCTCCAAAATCTGCTGAAGCATTTCCGAGGTTGTGTAAAAATTAAACGGCACGTTGATGATCATGTAGTCCTCGGACAGACCACAGATCCTGTCATTTATCAGAACCGTTTTTCCTGTTCCTGCATTGCCAACCAACATTACCGGCCGTCTCTTTGACAGCAACATATCGAAGAAGTGACGAATGCGGGTCGTTTCTGCTGTGTGAACCATGGTTGCCTGAAAGTAAAACGTACGTCAGTTGAACTATAATCAATCCCCTTACTTGAAGCTAAATGAATGATTTTCATATCAATCACTCGATTTATTCATTGTTTATCATAGAACATTGCACATTAATTTCATAAGATGTTCAATTGTTCATAGTTGGTAGAAACAGTACTTCTTAACGCTGAAATCCTGCAAGTAAGCATGGAGCGCACATGTGACATTGGTATGACCGAAAGGTGGCTTCTACGAAAAACAAGTGTAACACAGAGAACTGGTTCAGATTCAACATAGCATACAATTACAGTGCATTCATAATTACTATCACAAGCTGTAATACAACGTTAATTTCAAGTTCATTACAGCTTAGAGAGACGCCCAACTGCAGCGTTCTTTAATACGCCAAAGTGCCACAAAGCAACATTGTGAGTGAAGGACTTGATCAAGGTCCTTGAAGTGGCTTGAGGTGGATTCGAACCTGTGACCCTTCAGACACAAGGTGCCAAACTACACCAATACATCCACAATGTTGTAAGTTAAGCTCCTGTCTTTGTATATAACAGAGCAACGTAGACTTCAACTGGGAAGCAGTTATTGCCCCGCAATGTTCTGTCTTATTGGATTGGGTTTAGAACTGATACACAAAAGTCTACAAATACATAGAGGACTTTTGAACTGTCTTTGTGTAACAAAAGTCTAACATACTTGTAATGGAATATCCGGATCAAGCTCAAATTTCGAAACCTTCTTAGTCCATGGTTCAAATTTTTTCGTCACATTATCAATGTAATAATCGAAGACAGTTCCTGAAGAAGGAAATTTCACAGTCTTGAATTCTGACGCCCACCATTTACTGAACTCAACACGATGGTCGACCAGTTGCTACACGTTCAACAGAAAGCCACTATGTAACAACAATCACCAAATGCCCACAGTTTCCATTGATACAAGCACTGAATTTTTATTTCAAAACTTCTTAGTCCATGGTTCACATTTCTTTGTCACATTATCAATGTAATAAATCGAAAACAGCACTGATTTTTACTATATTTGGTATGCACTAGGAGCTCTGACAGATTTTCTAAGGAAGAAGTTTGTTAATTAAAGAAATAAAGTTGAATAAATACTAAATTGAAGAGACCAGCAGACTGACTAACCTGGTCCAAGATGAGACATCCTCCGAAGGCCCAGACGCAGCAGAAGACAAAGTAGAGTTCGTACCACTCCTTGGGACATTCACTCGGAGTGTTTTCCGGCGTCAACACACATTCCATCAGGTAGCAGAGCATCTGAACGTGGTTGATGTCAACAATTGGAACAATCTTCTTGAATCGAGTTCTCATCACCTCAAGGCATGGCGGCACGTACTTATCAAAAAATATCGTAAGATTAGCACGCTCTGATTGAGCTTCGCGTGAATCAATCCAGCTGTTGACAAAGCTGAACAAAACCATACAAAAGGTTTCCATATCTAGCTCTGGAGATCAATGCAAATTCAAATTGTGCAAATGCCTAAAATTTGTACAGTGTACTTGCTATACAGAGTTTAAATTTACGACACGGCTTCTGCACCTCAGAGAACAATAGCCCGTCGGTGTCACTGTAACCCCCATCGAATGTTCCTTAAGATTGTCTTGCGAATGACCGAATACTGACCCCGTGCTGGATGTGTTAAAGAAAAATTCCTTAGAAGCACTGACAGCCTAACAAAGACAGATCACTATCAAGCAAGACTGTAAGCATGAAACAATTTCAGTCTTGCAAACATCATTCAAAAAGTAAGGTTGAGTTTTAACTTACGGGTTCCATCCCAGATCGCCCGGATTAATGTAGAGTATGCCAGCACGAGATACAGTGGCTGGTGTGGCTGTTTTCAAGTGGCTGATCTCAAAGAGAAGGCGCATTGTAGACGTTAGGGCAATTCGCTCATTGCTGGCCAGTGTCAGCACTTTGTTATCATCCATGAGTGTATTGAGAGACTCAATCCACATGGGGTCAATGTCACCATCCAGTACAATCCACTTAGGAACGGCCTGAGGGTTTGTCACCATCTCACGCATATAATGTGAAAACAAGCCTGAAATAGATTAAACTTAAGAATATAATGCTACTTATACCCCGAATAGAGAGAAATCAGGACTATGGAAACAGACTAACATTTTAAAGAATGGTTTAAGAATTTAATTATTTGTATTTCTTTTATCAGTGTAAACATATCTAGTTGCCAAACAAATCGTTATAAGTTTTCAAGTAATTTGTTTACAGGTTTCTTTTGTAATTGAAGATATGTTGGTTTTAGGCTGGTTTTTAGCAATGCAATCAGGTAACATTTGGCCATTGTCTTTGAATGAGCTAACACCGCCACCATAATAATTTCAAATCAATATGACTCACATGTTGTATCTGAAGTTTCTCATGTACTTCATCCAGAGGCCTACATATCTGGACATAAGAGATTCATGAAAAAGAATAAAACCTAAAGCCTTATACCTCAAGACTGTATATTTCCTAACTGCATAGTTACTTCATGGCTTGTATAGGCCACGAAGAACTAACCATAACATATCATAATAAAGCAACAAAGCAAATGAGTGTAAAAAAAATGCCTGACCATCTTTCCATTCTCTTGTGGCTGGGTTTGTAACGCCAAATAGTTCATTGTTTGTAACTGCCTTGGGGTTTATGTCAACTGCGATGGCTTTAAGTCCACTGTTTCTTATCGTCTGAAGCAATGTCCTCCAGACCATTGTCTTACCAGTACCAGCATTACCAATGATGAAAACAGAATGACGCACGTCAAACAACTCCTGAAGCTGTACCACCTTTAAACAACGAACCGACAGCTGTAACAACTAATTTTAAGTAAAATAACTGCTTAACTAGAAAAACAATCAAATGAAAGGCTCTCAATACAATGTTGTTCAATTAGTCAGGAAGGTCATCCAGCAGCGTTAACAAAGAAACATAAAGAGCTTCTTATGATGGAACTCTCAGAAGCGAAGTGAAGTAGAAAAGTTTCGTTCGGCTGAAGTACATTAAACGGAAGGAATGCACTACAAGGAGTCCTTCACCTTCAGCCAGTAAGAAACAATGAAAGTTCGAATACAGCACAAGAGAATGCTCATCTCAGTACTCAGCACTGTCATGCAATGTAAACATTTATAAAGTGCTGCTCAACTCTGCACCGCTTGCACTCTGGAGGGTGAGACAATAATTTTTGTAATCACACAGTGTTTTCAAACTGAAACTACTATTACTCCTTGCAGCAGACCTACTCAGAAGTGCTTCCAGGGTAATCAGTTCAGTAGTCAATTTAGTAATCAGCAAGTTAACAGTTATAACGATACAGAATTATGACTATAAGAGCTTGATGTAACTCATATTTTGAGGAGGTTGAACCTTCAACAGAAAGCCAACCTTCAAAATGAAGTTTTCTTCAGGCTGTAGTTTCAGGTGAACTATAGCTGTCTTTATCTGATTCTCAAATTCCAGATTCTTTTTCCTTGGCACATCCAGAGCTGGAAACAGGTCACCAATCAATCCCAAGAAGACAGGCAAATCATCGGTGATCACCTTAGGGATGTTGAAGTCTCGCAGCGCTCTCATTAGAACCTGAAATAGACCACTGTATTGTATTCAATTGATCATGCAAGGAGCCTTTGGATCATGCACACATGGTGATTGAGGGGATGGATAACTGCAGGTAAAAATACACACATAAACTACAGATACCACTGTCTACCCATTGCCTGCACCGGCTACATAAGACACACATGCAGTAAGCCTTCTGTACTCTCCATTACCGAACTGGTAGGTATACCTTGAACTGTCAGCGTGAATAGTGTCATCAGGGATAGTGGTGGCAGTGTTGGGTTCCTCATAAAATTAGAAATTGCCTTCGAAGTTATTGAAACCGACTGGAGTAATAAGTCCTCGATGAAAACATTTGAAAGTTTATTCAGGTACCTCAGAATAAAAATAAAAATATCATTATTGGCTCTATCTATAGGCCTCCTGGACACTCTATTGGTGACTTTATAACAGATTTTGATAACACATTATCTCACTTGGCTAAATCAAATAGTCGCATTTTTCTAGCAGAGGACTTTAACATTAACTTGCTTCGGCATGAAGACCATCCTGACACAGGATTATCTTTGAATAGCCTACAATGTTTTCTTATAAATTCTTACCCACTATCTTAAGACCCACTAGAATTACTGAAAATTCAGCAACCCTTATAGATAATATATTTTGTAATTCTGTCAATTTCGATCAGGACTCTTGCATTCTAATCAATGACATATCGGACCATCGGCCCATCTTGCTTTTCATTGATCTCAAACTCCCATCTTCGTTTCCACTTTATCAGCCAGCAAAACGATGTTTTGACCCAGTAGCGAAAGCAGAATTTTTAAATTCTCTCTCTACTACTGATTGGTCATTTATCGAGGAGCCGACTCTAATAAACGATCCGAATACCTCCTATACTGCTTTTATCACAAAGTACAAAAGTTTATGTGACCAAGCCTTTCCACTGTCTCAGAGAAATAAGATAAGATGTAATAAAATTAAAATGATGGCCATGTACCAAGTTGCGATATTGTCAACTTGTTTTCAATAAACTAATTTGAAATAGAAAAAAGACAGAGGCACGTATTCGGGTAGAAAGATAGGACTCGTTAAGGTAAAATCTGGCATAAGCACCGTTGGTTTATTGATTATAATCAGTGAATTAGTAGCTTACAATTATTCGTGAATTTGTTTAGAGTAGCTTAGTCAAAGATAGTAGAGTCGTCTCTACTATCTTTGGCTTAGTTACTAAAGCTGACTTGCCGTGGCTACTCCGTTAGACACCTTTGCGACGGCATGGCTGTGTTATGGCGCAACATAAATAGTGTCGTCATTCTTATTGTTATTGCTGTTGGTAGATATCCAAAATGTAGTAGAAGCCTATAACTGTAGGCTGCCAGAAAGCGAGCGATGGTGTCAGCATTTACTCTGTATAATGGAGCAATTAGCTGGAATGGATTTGGTTCATCGTTCACTTTCATCATCTTCGTTTATTGACAACTGCTGCAGTCGCTCCAGTATTTTATATTCCATTCAATCAGGCATTCATTCATGGACCACTGTGGCCTATAAACATAGGTCTTTATTAGGCATAGAGAGGGATATGGCGTATACACTTGAGAGAGGAGAGCAGTCCATGCGCTTAAGGAAGTCTTTATAATGTGTATATAATTCATTTTTTTTTATCCAAATGTAAAGTCTATATC
>JAQFXW010001619.1:0-14517 GCA_034693945.1 Dendrobaena attemsi | reverse complement strand
TTAGATATAGATCGCATTTTGAGTAAGTAAGTAAGTAAGTATTTGCCCGTAATTATTTACGGGTTACGGCTAGTTTACGTATAACTGCCAAATTTCACAAACATATTTCAACACAACAAAAGCTACTCAACTTTTAGTGACGTCATCCAATGATTTTGATATCTCAAAAACCTTTAACAGTAATTTGCTAACAATTTTGCAAAGAGTATAAATCGTTTGTTGAAATTTTACCGGCTTAAAGGTAGGTCATAATTCATATTTAGGCCTGTATACATGTCACAACCAAATTTTATCAAAATATTTCAAACGCAACAAAAGTTACAGCACTTTAATGAGTCCACCCACTGTTTTCTGATGATCCCAACAAATCATTAAAAGACAAAGTATTGTAACATTTGCTGCGTTAAAAATATATTGGTAAAATTTGGTCGCTATATGTAAATTTGAATTACATTTAATCTGTAGAATTTCATTAAAGGAATTTTTCTTTTGTCGGAAATATTAGCAAAAGACTGTTAGGCGTTTTCGAGATGTCAAAAAGCAGCGTCAATAAAAGTTGAATAATTTTTGTTCTGTTTGAAATATTTTGTTGAAATGTAGTAGTAGTAAGTCTAAAAGTTGCCTTTAAATCTGTAAAGTTTTATTTGAATATTCTTACTTTTGACGAAAATTTTGGAAAAACATAGGTAGTCATTTTTTAGCCCACCTTGTAGAAAGGAAGATGTTTTTACCAAAGTGTCCACCGCAAAGCAATATTTCGTTGTTATCGTATAATCGTCTAAGATCACAAATCGATGTTATATTTATGGAACAAATCAACCTAGTAGGCATACCTACCGTAGCCTATTACACCGACTGCGCTGACCTTCAACATCTTTATGTGTTCACTAATTGGGTTGTTATAAGAAACAATAACCGCCTATTGGACAGCTGCCTGCATGCACCTAATTATATGCATATATTTTTGTGTTTATTTTTGCATAGGTCTGAAACTTTGCATGCATATATGTAGGCATATGCATATTTATGCATGTCTGCATACATACATCTTAGTATAAGACAGGATGCATAGTCTCTATGTATTTAGAGCTAGTATAGCCTATAGCGTTTAGATGAATGATTAAATCTCATCATCCAATTCCCTGTCCGACTGTGATCTTTTCAATCTCTTTAGTTTCCAATCAACTCCACTGCTTACTGCAGACTTAGTTTAATTCTGATGTCACCTATAAGACTTTCGATGTCTTACTTAATCTGTCAGCCCGCGGCCTGGCCCCCATGCATGATATAAACGGATGCCTTAGACATTACTTCCTAGAGACTTAAATCCATGGAAAGCCTTATCCGCTTCATTCTCTGTTAGTGGAATGACCGGAAGTAAGTTGACCGGATTCATGTTCAGGCTTTGTGCGTCTTCTGTCATGACCATTAAGTATTGCGGCGCCAAAGAAGTTATTGGGCTGAGACAAGCAGTGCGAAAAAAGGAAAGATCAGCACGAGAGCAGAAGTCTCCATCAGTTGGAGGAGTATCAGGAGGGAGGAAGCTAGACCGGATCAATTTTCTCAGGATTGCATTGAGGCGGTTTCGCTCACCAGAAAAGAGGTTCAAGAAAACACAGAAAATTGCAAGATAAGAATGATAAGTCTGTAAATTATTTTAATGCAACCTGTACAGTAGTGTATAATGCATATGGGTATGGACTAAGAATAATAAGATGATCGGCACAACGGCCTAGAAGTCCTATACGTGCGTTTGTTGGCTTCTGATAATAATAATATCTGAAAGTTCTGCTTAGGTCTTCTCAGCTTTTAATTTCCAGTGAAGTTAACGAAACTTTTGTTGACCTAAATGCAAATTATATCACATAGAAAGGGAATGGACGAGTTAGAATAATGGATAACGACGCATTGGCACAAAGAATTATTTACGATCCGAGAGTTCCATTTCCGAGACCTCTGACAGGTTAACTCGTTCTTCCTTCGCTAGGAGGAGTCGGGAATTGAGTAATGGGATAATTGGAGCCTTGTATGGCTGCCCAAAAGCACGCCAATCATCTTCATTATGAATGCGTTGTAAAATAAACGTATATTGTCTGCTGCCAAAAGCAAGTGAGTCTAGACTTCTGTTAATCTTGCACCTGTTATTACATTGTACTATACAATGTCATTGTAATCATGTAGCGCACGTTTCAGTTTGAAATAATATTTATCATTACTATTAATTTACTATTGCTTTGAGTCCATTTGGCAAATTTAAGAACGAACGACAAAAGAGACTTGAGCTCATTCTTGAATTGGGCTACCGTCTTACACTTGTGACTGGTAAAGCTCGCGAAACCTCCTTCTTGTTCCAACGCCTCTCTATCACCATACACTGCATACACAGCGCTTCAACGCTGTCGCTTTCACTGGAACATTTAAAGCCCAGCAGTATTGATAGCAATTGATTTTATTACAATAATGACTGTCATTGCGAAAAATAACATTTAATTTTGTTGTTGTTTACGTCAACTTTCTATTTAAGAATAATCTAACCCGTTCCACTTGAAGCAATAAGGCAGCGAGTAAGCGTTATGGTAGGGCTTCGGCTCTAAAGCCGTTGAAGTCGACCTTTGTCAATCCATGCGCAGCAGACTAGGTATAGGCCTATATGCCACAGCTTAAGTAGGACCATCAACGACACGTCGTATGTCTTAGACCTGTTGTCCAGTTCAATCATAATACTGGGAGAATAAGTAAATATTTAGCCTACAAATTCGAAGTTATTAAACTCGCCAACTGCGCCTATCGCAATTGTTTCACGATTAATTCCCTCCGCCCTTTTAAAGCTTCGGTGCCCAAATGCCACTTCGCATGACGCAAATAGAAACAAATTTCAACTTTTTGATACCTTATTCGCTTACTAACGAGAGCTAGGCCAACATCTCTCTTTCACAATATACAAATGTACATCCTCAGGATACAAGCAACTTGCAATAATTGTAGTCTCCAGATTTCTTTTAATCATTCGTATAATAAGAGCGAGCTAAATGCGCAGGTGTTTAAATCAAGGGTGAAATCAGCGATGGGTGTCTGCTCGGTCCCTAATCCCTATCTTCTGCAGTGTCTCGGTGGGATTGGCCATCGTTCATGATAATTGCATCACTGATAGACGACACCGTCTTCCGTGTCAATTCATCTTCGATCTGTCTGTTGACTCATTCGTTTTTAGTATATTCATAAAATAACGCTAAAGTCTCTTGACAATTTCAGTCTCTGTCAATTTCAGGCCTGCTTAGATTCACTGGAAACAAAAGAACAGCCCAAGTACTTGACAATAAATATTCTGTCCGGTTCTTCTTAAAACTGATTTGATTGAATTTGTTTGCTTCATAATTTCTCCATTTAGCGGAGTTTTTTTCTTAATGGTAGGTAGTCTATTGAAAAGAGCTTGCATTGCAACTGCAGCTGCATTGGTCGCTATTTTCCGCAGCACGTGCAGCGGTCACTGCTTGTGTTTTCGCGGAGTCTTTATCGAGATGCTGAGGGTCCTGATGCTGACTGTGGTGATGATGATGATGGTGATGGTGATGACGTAATGCAACGTCGTCTCGTCGCTGCTTTCGCCACTTGGCTCTGCGATTCTTGAACCAGACCTGTTCACAACCAAATACCAACTGGTGAAGGTAATCGAGCGGGATCAATAAGTATACATGTGTTATTAAATCGAGAATGTGATGAAAACTGATGACGATGACACAGCCGAGCAATCCCTAAACTACTCTGAGGTGCCATAGATATGAAGTAAGAGCCACTTCATTTTCTTGGTCTCGGCATATAGAGGCTGGTTGTCAGTCTTCTCACTGGCCGTCTTATCGTCTTAACGACAGCGAATACGGTCCGTGTTTTCATTATAGCGAAAGTGGGTAAGTGAATAAATAGCGCATGTGGAGTAGAAATTTTGAAACAAATGTCTGCCCTTTTCATATAAATTTTGAATCATGATGTCTCGTTAAACACGATCTGACCCATCGCTCAAGATTTGGCCAACAAGCGTTTTACTTTATAACCTCTCGAGCATGATAATTAAGTAATTATCACCTTGATCAAATCTTCTGGTTTAAATTCTATAATTATAGCAGTCTAGAAAGTCAAAATAACTATTATTTTTTAAATTAAGCAAAAAATCAAAACTCATAAACGTTTATATAGGTCTAGATGTAATTAAAAGACTTCGTATTATTATATGCATCGTTGTGGCTAAATAACGGTTGCAATATAGTTGAATTACTGGAACTGCTATTCTGTCACCTATTTTAATTAGTTTCACAATCTACCACGAACCGTTTGGTCGTGGAAAGGAATGGCCTGTTGTTCATAGTAAAAAGCGTGACCTCATTGAGTCCATTCTTTATTGTGACAGTGAATAATTAGAGTCAAGAATTGCGAGTCTTGAATCTGCAGCCGAGTGAAATACTCGGACATGAGTCAGGTTCCAAGAACAGACAGGAAATGGGTCGAATGGAAAGCAACATATGCGGCAGATTCTACTGGGTATCGGTAGTCGGATGTCTGCGTGCGTTTCTGTCTGTACAATGTATGTCTTCGTTCCTGTGCTGCGAATCTGCGAATGCCTTACGATTCACCTGCAGATGGTGAAATAGGCAGTAGGCCTAGGCCTATATAAATAATATAATATTATATCTTGGTAACAAGAATAGGTCGTAGGCCTACATAGTTGAAATCAACGACACATTTTAAAATCCTATAGTTAAATTGTAATGTAATGCAACGTAAATAATTAATTAGCGACTGAAAAGAAAAGTAGGAGTATGCGTCTCAAGCCAAAGCTGCTATTAAAGGCCAGCTTAGTAATCTATAACTAAACTTACTAAAGCGACCAATAACGCGATAGGCCTAATAGGATTGTGATATGACAATAGTTATTGATTATAAAGGTAATTTTACCTGAGTGAACTAAGATTGGTCCATAATTGTGTACACTAGGTCTATACGGCAGAGGCGGCTATTCAACCTCAGACTAATCTACTAAGCAGTAATGACAATGTAATAATCCTCTGTTAATCTGAAATTCCATTTTATTCGCTTGCCAAATCTGTCCTGTCGGTGGCGGGTCATTGGAGCGTGACTCGTCGGTCGGTGTTGTCCCTATATGCATCGTCTGCTAATCCGGTTCCACCGACGTCACTGAACACATCTACATGTAGGCTACTAAGCAGTAATGACAATTGCAGCAATTTTCAGCTGCAGCTGAAGCATCGATTCGATCGTCATTTCGTTATTAATTAGAAATATTCTAGACTACATTACAGCAAATGAAACCAGTCGCAGGACACAATGTAGACCTAGGCCTATAATCCCTATATATACAGAGTGGGCCAAAAGAGTGAGAACAGTTCTTACTTAATACTTCGGTCAAAAGTACGAATTTTCAAATACAATTTTATAGACTGAAAGAAAATTCATATTTACGTAAATATCCCAAATTTAACCAAAGTATCTCACATACAACAAAAGTTATTCAACTTTTAGTGACGTCATCATGTGCACTGCACTGTTTTTTGGTGCTTCGATAACATTTAACAGTTTTTTGCTAATGTTTCGGTAAAAAGTACAGATATTTTAATGAAATTTCACAGACTTAAAGGTAGCTCATATGTACATGTAACCACCAAATGTTATTAAAATATTTCAAAATCAACAAAAGTTGCAGCACTATTTCTATAACGTCTGATGCATTACACTTATTTGAATCATCAGAGTACAATAGGTGGACTCACGAAGAGTGTTGCAACTTTCGTTGACTATAAAATATTTTGATAGAAGTTGGTGGTTATATGTAAATATGAGCTACCTTTAAGCCTATGAAATTTCATTAGAATATTTTTAATTTTTACCGAAATATTAGCAAAGAACTGTTAAACATTATTGAAGCATCAACAAGCAGTGGGTGACGTCATCAAAAGTTGAATAACTTTTGTTCTGTGTGAGATATTTTGGTGAAATTTAAGATTTGTACGCAAATATGAAGTGTCTTTTAGTGTGTAGAATTTTATTTGAAATTGTTTACTTTTGACCGAAATAGTCAGAAAAGCCGTTGTGTTCTCACTTTTTCTGGCCCACCCATAAAGGGAAATTATTTTGACGAGCTTTACGATTCATATATAGTTAGGGCCTATATAACATTATTGCCCTGTAGGGATTAACACTTTCGAATTGAGTGGAGAAGAAATTTACTTGCGTCTGTTTGTTCAGTTCTGAACTTGGGCGGACGGAGATTTTTTTGGCAGAAGAAGAAAATGATGCAGCAATGGTGACAGCTGAATTTTTATTATCAACTTGAATAATGCAAAACAAAAACTCAGATCAGGAGTAGGGAGACCGTAAGCCTATTATCGAGAGATGTTTTTTAAATGCAAATAGGGTGCACGAATATGTATTTATCCACGTAACATATACGTTATCATCGTAATTATAGCGTATATCATTATGTAGAAAACGATATGGGATACTGGGTGAGGCTTACGTTTCACAATTATAGTTTTTGTTCTTATTCAAAGTTTAATTTCTCAGTTTCATTTTGAATCTCATTAGTATAATTAGCGCTTTGATGCGACGAAATTTATTTAAAACAAAAAAGAGTATCAGTTAAATAGTTGTCAATTTTCGTTGGTGGGACAAGAGCCCTACTGGTCCCTATGTGTGGATTCTCTAAACACACTTTCTTTATAATTGTTGACTACTTTATGTAACAATTAAGTTGCGGTCTATCAGAATGAACAGAATAGAACAACAAATTCAAACTTGAATCTTAATAAACGAATATAATTATACAACATAATTATACAATTATGCACATTAAAATTTGGGTAAAGAAAATTTGAAGTTTCCAACATATGATATATAGGAAATAAACAATTTGAGACCGCGCTACCTTACTTTCTAGATGATTTACCTGTAGGCCTACTTAATATTAATAAATATGACGAAATATTTACCTCATCAGTTTAAGATGACAATAAATAAAAATGAGTTTTCAGTCTTGGCTGCATTCAGAATATCTTTATCGATTAAAAAGGGGGTCAAAATTAACGGTGCTCACTTTCATGATGTTTCGCACGATGAACACTTGCTGCTGGCTATTTAAAGAGTTGTCCGCAGCGAATTTTTCATTTTTATTTCAGCAGATCAGTGCTCCTGTTCGTCGAGCCAGAGAAACTTTTGATCTGCTTTCAAGAGAAACTTCAGACTTTATTTCACCAAATCTTTGGCCCCACCCTTCCCAATATCCCCGGACTCAATCCAATGGACTACAACACCTGGAGCGTTCTTCAAGAACGTGTTTATCAAACTCGCATACGTGATGTTCACCAACTCAAACAGTGAATTGTGGAAGAATGGATTCATTTTGCTCAAAACATTGCTGACAATGATATCATTCAAGCTAATGGCGGGCATTTTGAACATTAGCTTTGAAGAACAACAATTAGGCCTAACTCGAATTATTAATTTTCTGTCTTTTACATGTTGGAAACTTCTAATTTTATTTGACCAAATGCGAATGTGCATAACTTCGGACTCTGTTGATAGAAATTGATACAATTTTCAGCAAACGTTGAAAACTTATCCCTCTTTCACGCTCTAAAATTGTATAGAGTTTAATTTAGAATTAGAATTATATCGTGAAAACAAAAAGGGTCTTACTTGTTTTGGGACACCGTGTATATCCCCTCTTAGCAAACGGGCTCAAAAGCTTCTTTTCCCCACTTCAGGTAAAATTTGATCTCCCCTATTTGTGATCTCTCCATATTTCAGACAAAATGTGATACAAATTCTAAAACATCGATTCCCCTATATTTTCCACTGGGTGCAAAGGTGCCCACTTGGTCAAGGGATAGAAGACCCTGTATATATTCTCTAAACGGGCCATGCAGGATAACACGATGCAATCTGCGTCACTGTCAGTACAACTTCAGAGTGGCAGCCAACAAACCAGGAACCTTCATCCCTAGGACTATGGAAAGGAGGAGAGAGAGAGGCGGTCACCAACTGGTGATGTTCAACACAGGAACTTATATAATAAAACGCTAGTAGGGGCCTGGTATACACACAGCTCATCTGCGTATCCCTACAGTAACCGTTTGATGTTGTCGATAGCATGCTGTGAAACTCACCTAAGTTAAGCAAACATCCGTTTTCCCGTCAGCATCTCATGAATGCCAAAGAGTCTAAAATCTGTATTTCCATTTCAAAATTTAAATCAACCAACCCCGAAATTAATTGCATGCCCACTTCTATACTAGACCTACATTAACAAATAATGCACTCGATCAACGTGGCAATTAGGCGTAATCATGGACAGTGAGTAAGTGAGTGAGGCTCTGGCAAAACTGTTCTCTGTTGCTTATTCAAGACTTTTTTAAATTTGCTGTTTTATTCTGTTCATTCTGTCAGTTCTGTTATCCTTTGAATCTTGAAACTTCAAATCTGCTAGACACCGTGGTCTGATTTCTGCAGGCTTACTTAGGCTATAGCAAACTACTTTCCGTGCAGCCAATGGGTGACCGAGAGAAAGGAAGATATGTAGAGGGAGATGAGATCTCGGGAGAGGAAAGAATGAGAAGCAGAGGCGGATGGGGCTGAGAATTTCTACCGGAAAAGTTCCTCGAAGGACACAAATGACTTCAAATGATTGGGGGTGTATGAGGGTGGATTCCGGATTGGGGTTATGCGCAACTATATTGTAAGGGTGTAGGCCTATTGGGAAGTATTCAAGCACTTCACAGCCAAAAAGGCGACCTACCAAATCTGTTAAAAATCGAAGTGGTTCTACGGGGAGATACAAAATCACCACACCACAATTCGCTAAGAAACCGATGAACGAACTATTGATCATTGCATTGTGAGCACCACAAGTGAAATTTTCTTGTTGCGCCCTTGGCCTCGGAGGAGCCTCCTGTTTGTAAATACTCAGATATCTGATGCAGTATGATGCACAGGGCCGTATATTAAGGCTAGTAGGCCTATAGGCTCAGGTGCTAAGATCAGGCCTACCATCATTAGGCTACCTACCTTCAGTGGCATAGCTAGGGGGCGAGGGGGAACAGATGTCCCAGGGAGCAGGGCTAGAAAGGCGCAAAATCTGGAAAATGTAAGCGATTTTTTCCGGAAATGGCATTAATTTGCTAATTTTTTCGCGATTTTGCCGAGAAAAGGGGCGCAAATTCACGAAAATAGAAGTGATGACAGAAAAGAAAAAAATGTCATCACTTTATTTTGCGCAGAAAAGGGGCACACAATTTCTAAAATAAAGAAGAAAAGATCATGAGTTTTTTGGGAGGATAGGGGCGCAAATTTCGGGATTGTCCCCGGGCGCAAAAGACCCTAGCTACGCCACTGCCTACCTTGAAATAATTTGCGAAATGCTAGGCCCTCAGAACTGCTGTCCCGCTGCTGCAACACCCATAGCACCCCTTAACGATGGCCTGATGATGTATACCCGAAGCATCAAGTAAGTTGTGAGAAATGTATCGAATCCTACATATATGTTCATTGCTCCATCATGCAGGACGCTGCATGGATGAAATTTGACTAGAACTTCAGAAGACATAAGATGGTGACGACTTGATGATATTCATCAGAACCTCGAACAGAAAACAGAATTAGGACCTATTCCGTTTTAAAATAGTCGTGATTGGACCCACCTGGAAATGTCTCGGTTTCCCGGTTGCAACAGACCGCGCCTGATGAGAAGATAAAGGACGCGGCTATCAGCAAGAGCATGACCAATTATCTTAAACGTGTTGATCGACGCAAATGGAGTTCAGTGGTCGTTGTGCTGGAGGATGGATATAGAATGCAAGTTTCGGTTCTCAAATTCTCTTCTCAGCGTTTCAGCGCCCACTAAGTCTTGTATACCCAGAACAGTTATATCACAATGAGTCTGCATGTGCTGCTGTTGAGATGATCGGGCGGCGAGGAGATGGCCTATAAGCCAAGCGAAGTGAAGGTGATCAGCTGCGAACTAATATCTGCCAATATACGAGTTAGCTTAAACAATAATAATTATTGTAATTCCGGCTATTATTATGCCAATTTTTTTATTTTTAAATTTTTTTTTAACCCGAGGTATCAATGATTCCTCGGGGTTTAAAAAAAATTGCTTTAGGAGCAGGGTTGTTGTCTGGAGGGTCAGGCCAATTATGCTAATTATGCCGTAGCAGAACTCTGACTCCAACATAAAGAAGAAAGTGGATAACTGGATATGCTTGTATACTAGCCTACATGCATTGATAGTTAGAGCTCGCTCAAATAGGCTACTCGTCATTTTGCAATGAAGGCTGTTGAAGTTCAGTTGTGGAATTCTATTCCTTTTGAAATAAAAAAATGCATGCAATCTCTATGTTTAAAAAAGGGCATCTTTCAGTTTTGCTGAATAAGTATCGTAATCCTATTCTCTATTTCTATTGTGCATTGCTGTGTCTAGTTAAGTTTCTGTTATAGTTAAGTATTTATCGATAATAATGTCATTTAGGTCTATGGTCAATATTTAGATTGTTATCTTATTTTAGGCCTATCTTGTGCTTTCTGTTAGGCTGCTTATCTTTATTGTGTCTTTTGAAACTCATCGTTGCCATCGTAGGCCTAGTGCAGTTTGTTTTATTTCATCTTATAAGGGTGTCTCTGCCATGCAGCGGGATTTCAATCCCTTTTCAGACTCCTCTTTGCAAACCAATGCTATTCCTACATCCACCGTGTTTTCCTTTGTATTCGGTTTGGTTACAACAAAAAGATACATGATCTGACTTGACCTATAGCGTTCACTTTATCAGTATAGTGCATGGCAGTTATAATGGATTCCTGATGAACGGAATGCAAAATCAATCTGACATTAGAATTATATGTGAGGAAATCATTTTCAAAAATACTTAAAGTAGGCCGATAGCTACTGCTCTAGTTGAAATGCATGTCAGTCCTACAACTTAGAAAAAGATCTGCAACTTAATTACATTAAAAAACCTAAGAGCAGAAAATTAATCATTTTAAACGGCAGGATATGCTATAAGGCATCGGTTCTCAGCCTTTTTAGTTATGTGACCCCTCAATAATGTTCTAAAGTTGTGGCGACTCCAAGCTACAAAATTAACGATCTGCATCTCTTTAAAGTATTTCGTTTTTACTCCCAGTAAAGTGTATTCCACTTAATTGTCATTCTCTAGTATATGGCTATCCATACACTTAAATGTAAATCCTATTTGTATGCAATTATGCTTCACACATGAAGAAAGCATAAAAATGTATCATTAGGCCTATTCAGCAAAACAATGTGTAATTTTTAAACACATGTGTGAAAATTGCAAAAGTGAAATTTTTAAGTATAGTAGGCCCTAGATTATCTTATTCCTGTGCAATCTCCAGACTTCTTCAACTTTGTCAGTGAATTAAATATTAGGGCCTACTTTAAGTCACAGCAATGTGGTAAGTTGTGTAAGCAACTGCACATACAACAATTATTTAATTTCTCAAGGCTCCAGCCTTCAGTTCAGGCGATCCTTAGAAAATTGTATAAGACGACTCCGCTGA
The DNA here is from genome assembly GCA_034693945.1 of Dendrobaena attemsi. Taxonomy (NCBI): domain Eukaryota; kingdom Metazoa; phylum Annelida; class Clitellata; order Crassiclitellata; family Lumbricidae; genus Dendrobaena; species Dendrobaena attemsi. The sequence goes on along the minus strand of JAQFXW010001619.1, from coordinate 2,934 downwards.
GAACCGTTTCTAAAAGACATGCTGTCACTTCACATGTCAAACCAATCGAGCTCAAGACTACACGTGCTGTAGCTGCATGACATAATTATACAGGGTGAGCCCAAGAAAATGACCCCATACGTTTCTTGCTAATATTTTGGTCAAAACTATGAATTTCTAAATGCACTTTTACCGATTGAAAGGCAATTTATATCTACGTATAACTGCCTAATTGCATGAAATTATTTCAAAGAGAACAAAAGTTATTCAATTTTAGTGAGGCCACCCACTGCTTTATTGATGGTTCAAAAACGTTTAACAGTTTCTTACTAATACTTTCCTAATGGACTTTCACAGGCTTACAGGTAATTCATGGCTACATAATTATAACGACCAAATTTTATCGAAATAGTTCAAATGAAACAAAAGTTGCAGCACTTTTTAAACGTTTGTTGCATAACACTTTTTAAATCATCAGGATAGATTAGAACTGTGGACTTACTATAAATTCTGGAACTTTTGTTGAATTTAATTTTTTTTACAAAATTTGGTCGTTATAATTTTGTGAATATGAACAATTACCTTTAAGCATGTAAATTTACTTTTGGTTGAAATAATAGCAACATACTGCTAAACGTTATTTGAACTTGAATAAACAGTAGGTGACATCAGTAAAAGTTAGAGGTCTACATAACTTTTGTTCCGTTTTCAATGTTTTGGTAACTTTTGGCAGTTATATGTAAATATGAATTGCATTAAGCCTGTAAATTTTTATTTATAAATTCATAGTTTTGACCAACATAATTTTTATTAGCAAAAGACTTAGGGGCATTTACTGTATACATTGTATTATATTCATATATTAAGTAACAGAAAATGTAAATTTATACCTGTTCTTCTGTATTAAATATTTATGCTAGGCCTATATGAGAGGGGTAAATACATCGATGAGTCTAATCTCATAATACAGGTAGGCTATTGAACACTGACATCTTCGATCGGTAGACCTGTAGGACCTCCACAACCTTTTGCAGATGGATATTGAACGCATTTAGTTGTATATAATTTATATGCTTCCAAGTAGGCCTAGTACCCATTTCTGTATATTTATATATATATATATGTATTTTATATTACCTAGAATATATACATTTGTTGATGCATTGCCTGGGATTGAACGGTCAGTACTAGTATAAGTGGAAACGAAGCGTTGTGTGACCATGGCAGCGGCATAAGCCAAGTTAGTCGTGGTGGTTTGGGGTGGAGGAAAAGGGGGTTAATTCGTCGAAACGAAGGTTCGGTCGGTCACCGTGGGGCGTCTTAGCTTGGCCGATTAGAACGACCGCGTAATAATTAATGTATACAATCTGTTTAGTAAAATTCGAAGTCAAGCTGCGTCGGTGCTTTTGTCTTTAGCCGCCGGCAGCTTATTCGGAAAGCGTTTGATTTAGCCGATGAATGCGAGACGCACCGCATGGAATGGACGACGGATGTCGACATGTCTGGGCTGAACTATATAACGATATGGGCAGTTTATAAGAGTCCAGCTCTCATTCGATTCGTTTACTAATACTTGTAAAACACTCTCCCTATGGATCCGGGCAACAATTTTTCTATCAGCGTCACGCAGATTTGAGGGTGGGGCCAATTGATGTGAGGGTGTGCGCTCTGTTATTTGCTTAAGATAACTTTGTCTCGCAGACTCAGGCGACAGCTATAGAGATTTGGCACAGTTTGACACATTGGCTTCTATACACCCAGATGACACAGGGATCCCGCTATACAGCTGTTCGTCATAGCGATGATGCTCTCTCGATGTTCCATTGTACGGTGGTAGCCTATACCCGTAATTAGAGTATTACCAAACGAACAAAATAGAAGATCTTGTGACCGAACATATAATTACAATGACTGAAACGTAGACGATATAAGCTTCTCCTCCCTTGTGAGAGAGGTTCCAAGCGGTGGAGCCATGGCTGGGTCAGCCTGGGTGCTGATTGGCCGAGTGCTGTTTGAAAGATCTGTTCCAAGTGCCGTCAAGCACAGCGGAGGAATTGTGTGTTCTACTTCTAAACAGTCTTTGAAGCATACTGAACTCGCATTACATCGTCTCAATTATAGTCTGCTGATAGTCTACTTTTGAACTAGATAATGTAGAATAAGCTTGAGACTAACTTGCCGGTAAAAGACTCGTTAAGCGATGAACAGCGCTAACCAGAGTCCTATCAAATTGCGCATGTTAGATCTAAGGTATATCGCCTAGATGAAACAATGAGAGCCCGTGAGAGTGTGCCTAAGGAAATTCATTGAATAATGAATACGCATACATAAGAATTCTACCTCTACCCGATCCTCCTTCAAGTCGATCTTAACGGCGAGATGTTCCCTTTGCTGAACGTCCGGATAGTGTGACCTTTGGAATGACCTTTCCAGCTCCTGCAGCTGTTCATCGGTGAAGATCGTCCGATATCGACGCTTCCTCTTCGTCATGGCCAGACCAACTGGACTCGATAGCAGCTGATGAGGGTGGTGACCTGTGCTGCCCCCCAGAGCATGGCTTAACAGCTTCCCATCGTATGAGAGGCTTCGATGACCATACCAAAATGTCGTGCCAGCTAAGCCAGATGTTGGCGGCGCTTGAAATAATAGAAAACCAAACATAAAGAAATCATGCTATTGGCGGTTGTCATTTGGGAGAGGAGGAGTGAGAGGATGGAAGATAAAAGGAGTCGGAGTATGAGTTCCTGAAGAGGTGAAACTTCAAAATCAGTTTTGAATGGAAAGGCTGAGGGTGATAGGTAGAAGAGACCGAGTCAGATAACGGTGAGTAGTTGACACTGATTACGGAAGAGCAGAAGATTTAATTTTAAAAAGTCAGGATGAAGTAATAGCCTACACTCCAAATTCAATATGACCAAGATTTTTTTACACCATTGAATAAAAAATTGCATAAGT